>JBAMAW010000971.1:0-126256 GCA_037043295.1 Amiota minor
GAGTCAAATTATGATCTTATCAATTTTTGCAGTTTTTTATGAAAACAAAACATTTTTCGTAAATAATTTACATAAATGTTAAATTGTTAATTGAAATATCCGGTGAGAATATTTCCGCGGCCTGGTAACACCATAACGCCAATTTTGTTCACCACTTGCCATCACTATTTTGCCTCACACCACTTTTCATTTCTTTTTGGCGTGCGAGTGCAGAAACGGCGTTTGGCGAAAATCATCGTAAACTCTAACAAAAGGTAAAATTATTTGTTATTTCGACTTCGTTAAAGTATAATAGATAAAAAATACAATTGCCATTTTTTCTTACCGTTTTCGGAAAAATCTAATTGAATATCAATTGTCACAAAAATTTTTTACAACAGCAAAGAAGAGGCAAGCTAACAAAATATGTCTGTTATAATCATAAAGATATTGGGTCAGGACGACTCAGTCATGGAGATCAGTGTAACGAAGAATTGGCCACTACGTAGAGTGTTGGAATATTATTGCAAACAAACTGGTTTGTCCAAGGCAACCGTTCGTTTTCGATTTGATGGACATCCAATAAACGAGGACGATACTCCCACTTCTTTGCAGATGGAGGAGGGTGATACCATAGAGGTTTACCAGCGAATGATTGGCGGAGTCTAGGCGCATCTATAAGTGATTTATTTTAAATATTTTCGCAAAGTTATGAGCAACTAGGTTGCAATCAAAGAGAAATGTTTCGCGTATCATTTTTACGAGTCGATACTCAGAATAACTTGTATTTGAATAAATTGTATGTACTCGTATTCCTATAGTAGTAAATTTAAGGTATTTCAGGCATTTCAAGCATTTCTAAGTAACCTCGTTGCCTCTCTAATTTAATTTTGCAACACAAAACACCATTTGAATGCTTAACATTCTTGCACTGCCATTTTTATTGTACATTTTGTGTGGCCAATAAAAATGATTTAAAGAGCCCCAGGCTTCCAAATGCAATTAATGGAAGTCCAGTGAATTTTCGTTGCAGAAACTGAATTGTTCAATTTGCAGTGTGGCTTGCTAAACCCAGTAAACATCAAGAACTTTTTCTAACAAAACAAAACAAAGAATCGAAAATCGACAAAACAATTAAAATGTCTTCTTACTTTGTTAAGAAACCTCGCTCGTATTTTAAATAAACCTGTTATTCAACAAATGGTAAAATTTCAAAAACTGTTAAGTTTCAAAACATCAATATGTTTATTTTCATTTTTGAAGAAATTTATTTTAAAATTAATGTTAATTATCTCTTCATTGTCTTTCTTCTGCTTTTATAGACGGTAAACATCGCAAAATCATACATGCATGTATGTGTGTAAAATATACATCCATATTAGCAGAACTTCCAACGGTTTCCGCACTCGTTACATATAACAAACGTGGTCATAAGTTCATCGGCGGATCTGGTTTGCAACTGGTTGTAAGTACAGTTGCGTTTCTTGCACTTGCCGCATTTGAGCAAATCAGTTTTGGTGCCTTGAACTGTTGCCAGTTGGGCATCGTTGATTGCCTCTTTGACAAATTTCTCGAGTAGTTTTTTCATTTTATCGCTAGCCATCTCTTCGTGTGTCATTTTGGCCAATTTCTGTGCAGTGATGGCACCACACATGTAGTTACCGCGTAGCGTTGGATTTTTCGGATCTTTTAGAATTGCAAGACGTGAACGTATACGATTTTTGTACTTCCAATCAGAGTTTCGGAACATCGCCCGCTTTAAGAGCAGCTGAAAGCATTTCTCGACAATTCATGCGTACAGCATCCGTCGAAGTTTGCATCGGTCTTCGATCATCTTTTGAAGACGATGATGATGAGCTCTTTTTATCCCTATTTTTCGATGAAGATGAGCTCGATTTTTCTATGCTGCTGGAAGAGCTTGTCTTGCTCGTGTTGCTACTTGATGATTTCGGGGCGCTACTGGCGCTGCTGCCTTTGTTGGAACTTGAGTTGTTTGTTGTTCCGGGTGCAGGCAGAAATCGTTTCCAGTTCTTGATAAGGGTTTTAGCAAGTGCAATCACTTCATCATCTTTGCTGCTCTTCCGCAATTCATTCACCGTTATAGCAATTCGTGTTTTAATCAAGATATCCAGATTGATGTTGAGCGTTTGTAGCGCCTTTAAAAGATCCAGCGCCTGTTCTTGACCCTAAAAAACGAAAAAAAAATAACATTATGATAAATTGTATGTATACGCGCGAAACCCTTCCCGGCCGTTGTTCTACATTGCAACCGCAATCACATACCGTGCCATCATTTGATGTTATTTTTCTTATTTTCTTTTGTATTTTAAAAACCTCGTCTTCCACACTCATGATGACTGCTGAATTCAATGTGATCACTCTCCAATCATTTTTTGAAGACGACGGTGATGAGCTCTTTTTATCCCTATTTTTCGATGAAGATGAGCTCGATTTTTCTATGCTGCTGGAAGAGCTTGTCTTGCTTGTGTTGCTACTTGATGATTTCGGGGCGCTACTGGCGCTGCTGCCTTTGTTGGAACTTGAGTTGTTTGTTGTTCCGGGTGCAGGCAGAAATCGTTTCCAGTTCTTGATAAGGGTTTTAGCAAGTGCAATCACTTCATCATCTTTGCTGCTCTTCCGCAATTCATTCACCGTTATAGCAATTCGTGTTTTAATCAGGATATCCAGATTGATGTTGAGCGTTTGTAGCGCCTTTAAAAGATCCAGCGCATGTTCTTGACCCTAAAAAACGAAAAAAAATAACATTATGATAAATTGTATGTATACGCGCGAAACCCTTCCCGGCCGTTGTTCTACATTGCAACCGCAATCACATACCGTGCCATCATTTGATGTTATTTTTCTTATTTTCTTTTGTATTTTAAAAACCTCGTCTTCCACACTCATGATGACTGCTGAATTCAATGTGATCACTCTCCAATCATTTTTTGAAGACGACGGTGATGAGCTCTTTTTATCCCTATCTTCTGATGAAGATGAGCTCGATTTTTTTTTGTTGCCAGAAGAGCTTGACTTGCTCGTGTTGCTACTTAATGATTTCGGGGCGCTACTGGCGCTGCTGCCTTTGTTGGAACTTGAGTTGTTTGTTGTTCCGGGTGCAGGCAGAAATTGTTTCCAGTTCTTAATAAGGGTTTCAGCAAGTGCAATCACTTCATCATCTTTGCTGCTCTTCCGCAATTCATTCACCGTTATAGCAATTCGTGTTTTCTTCAAGATATCCAGATTGATGTTGAGCGCTTGTAGCGCCTTTAAAAGATTCAGCGCCTGTTCTTGACCCAAAAAAACGAAAAAAAAAAAAAATAAAATAACATTATGTTGAATTGTATGTATACGCGCGAAACCCTTCCCGGCCGTTGTTCTACATTGCAACCGCAATCACATACCGTGCCATCATTTGATGTTATTTTTCTTATTTTCTTTTGTATTTTAAAAACCTCGCCTTCCACACTCATGATGACTGCTGAATTCAATGTGATCACTCTCCAATCATTTTTTGAAGACGACGGTGATGAGCTCTTTTTATCCCTATTTTTCGATGAAGATGAGCTCGATTTTTCTATGCTGCTGGAAGAGCTTGTCTTGCTCGTGTTGCTACTTGATGATTTCGGGGCGCTACTGGCGCTGCTGCCTTTGTTGCAACTTGAGTTGTTTGTTGTTCCGGGTGCAGGCAGAAATCGTTTCCAGTTCTTGATAAGGGTTTTAGCAAGTGCAATCACTTCATCATCTTTGCTGCTCTTCCGCAATTCATTCACCGTTATAGCAATTCGTGTTTTAATCAGGATATCCAGATTGATGTTGAGCGTTTGTAGCGCCTTTAAAAGATCCAGCGCATGTTCTTGACCCTAAAAAACGAAAAAAAATAACATTATGATAAATTGTATGTATACGCGCGAAACCCTTCCCGGCCGTTGTTCTACATTGCAACCGCAATCACATACCGTGCCATCATTTGATGTTATTTTTCTTACTTTCTTTTGTATTTTAAAAACCTCGTCTTCCACACTCATGATGACTGCTGAATTCAATGTGATCACTCTCCAATCATTTTTTGAAGACGACGGTGATGAGCTCTTTTTATCCCTATCTTCTGATGAAGATGAGCTCGATTTTTTTTTGTTGCCAGAAGAGCTTGACTTGCTCGTGTTGCTACTTAATGATTTCGGGGCGCTACTGGCGCTACTGGCGCTGCTGCCTTTGTTGGAACTTGAGTTGTTTGTTGTTCCGGGTGCAGGCAGAAATTGTTTCCAGTTCTTAATAAGGGTTTTAGCAAGTGCAATCACTTCATCATCTTTGCTGCTCTTCCGCAATTCATTCACCGTTATAGCAATTCGTGTTTTCCTCAATATATCCAGATTGATGTTGAGCGTTTGTAGCGCCTTTAAAAGATCCAGCACCTGTTCTTGCCCCAAAAAAACGAAAAAAAAATAGCATTATGATAAATTGTATGTATACGCGGGAAAAGCTTCGCGGCCGTTGTTCTACATTGCAACCGCAATCACATACCGTGCCATCATTTGATGTTATTTTCCTTATTTTCTTTTGTATTTTAAAAACCTCGTCTTCCACACTCATGATGACTGCTGAATTCAATGTGATCACTCTCCAATCATTTTTTGAAGACGACGGTGATGAGCTCTTTTTATCCCTATCTTCTGATGAAGATGAGCTCGATTTTTTTTTGTTGCCAGAAGAGCTTGACTTGCTCGTGTTGCTACTTGATGATTTCGGGGCGCTACTGGCGCTGCTGCCTTTGTTGGAACTTGAGTTGTTTGTTGTTCCGGGTGCAGGCAGAAATCGTTTCCAGTTCTTGATAAGGGTTTTAGCAAGTGCAATCACTTCATCATCTTTGCTGCTCTTCTGCAATTCATTCACCGTCATAACAATTCGTGTTTTCCTCAATATATCCAGATTGATGTTGAGCGCTTGTAGCGCCTTTAAAAGATTCAGCACCTGTTCTTGCCCCAAAAAAACGAAAAAAAAATAGCATTATGATAAATTGTATGTATACGCGGGAAAAGCTTCGCGGCCGTTGTTCTACATTGCAACCGCAATCACATACCGTGCCATCATTTGATGTTATTTTCCTTATTTTCTTTTGTATTTTAAAAACCTCGTCTTCCACACTCATGATGACTGCTGAATTCAATGTGATCACTCACGAAAGTTCACGTTTTTATATTCAAATCAACTAATTTCACCACTAATGTGTTTTTTTTTTCCCCAACGCTTCCAATCGGTATTCCGACAGTGCTGCTACCCTGCTGCAATAACCATGTTATTAAAAATGACAATGTTTTCAGTGCTGCCAAGATGTGAAAAAAAAGTAATGCCTTGTTAACTTACGCTATGAATTAAATTATTATGCGTGAAACGTTAAGTTCGTTAAAGGCGATCAAAAAGAGCGCTAACGACAATGGTGATCCTTGGGGGATACCATTATGGAGTTTCTCCACTCTCGATAAGGAGTTATTTGCCATGACTCTAAATCATCTGTTGGTCATGTAGCTACGCATGAATTTTAAAATTTTTGGTCCTAATTTCCATCCAATTAGGAATGTATAAATTATAAGTTAACAGAACAGAAAACTGTTTACAGATTTAGTCTAGTATGGATTCTTATTGTATTTTTATTTGTTTTATAAATATTTATGTATATGAAATTAATTTGGTAATGTTCTTTTTGTGGGGTTATTAAGTTGATCTATGATGTTTTGGAAGATATACGAGTATGTATATTTTTTTTTATTTAAATATTTATTAATTTTCATTGGAAATACTTTTTTTAAATTTAAAATTTGAAAACAAAATATTTTGTCCGTTTAAAAATTACATTTTGTAATCTCAGCTTGTGCATATCATGTCGTACTGCTTACACCCTTTACGCTATGCTATATTGGGCAATGTGTAAGTGAATCAGTCTTATTGTTGAAACGAGTGAATTGGTTTTGTTGGCTTAAGAAATTATTAAATGAAATAAATCGAAAGAGTCAAATTATGATCTTATCAATTTTTGCAGTTTTTTATGAAAACAAAACATTTTTCGTAAATAATTTACATAAATGTTAAATTGTTAATTGAAATATCCGGTGAGAATATTTCCGCGGCCTGGTAACACCATAACGCCAATTTTGTTCACCACTTGCCATCACTATTTTGCCTCACACCACTTTTCATTTCTTTTTGGCGTGCGAGTGCAGAAACGGCGTTTGGCGAAAATCATCGTAAACTCTAACAAAAGGTAAAATTATTTGTTATTTCGACTTCGTTAAAGTATAATAGATAAAAAATACAATTGCCATTTTTTCTTACCGTTTTCGGAAAAATCTAATTGAATATCAATTGTCACAAAAATTTTTTACAACAGCAAAGAAGAGGCAAGCTAACAAAATATGTCTGTTATAATCATAAAGATATTGGGTCAGGACGACTCAGTCATGGAGATCAGTGTAACGAAGAATTGGCCACTACGTAGAGTGTTGGAATATTATTGCAAACAAACTGGTTTGTCCAAGGCAACCGTTCGTTTTCGATTTGATGGACATCCAATAAACGAGGACGATACTCCCACTTCTTTGCAGATGGAGGAGGGTGATACCATAGAGGTTTACCAGCGAATGATTGGCGGAGTCTAGGCGCATCTATAAGTGATTTATTTTAAATATTTTCGCAAAGTTATGAGCAACTAGGTTGCAATCAAAGAGAAATGTTTCGCGTATCATTTTTACGAGTCGATACTCAGAATAACTTGTATTTGAATAAATTGTATGTACTCGTATTCCTATAGTAGTAAATTTAAGGTATTTCAGGCATTTCAAGCATTTCTAAGTAACCTCGTTGCCTCTCTAATTTAATTTTGCAACACAAGACACCATTTGAATGCTTAACATTCTCACATTGCCATTTTTATTGTACATTTTGTATGGACAATAAAAATGATTAAAAGAGCCCCAAGCGATCCAAAGATATAAAAGAGTCTTAAATGCAATTAATGCAGAAGCAGTAGAAAAGAAAAAGGGGAAAAAATCACTCAGAAATTTGTTGTCTAGACAAAGCGCAGACACTGTGATAGTCATTCAATGTGGCTTAAAGTTGTTTATAGTTTCATTGTTGCTTTAGTATAATTTAACTATATATTTGCATTTTGTATTGCTTATGGTCAATGACCAATGGCCACAACATCAGCAGCAGCAACAACACCAACAACGACAATAGTACCAATGATTGTTTGTTTATATTGATGCTCGTGGCGGCAAAGTGAACAGGTTCTTAGTCATGGTTTTCTTCAACGTCATCAATGTGACTATGTGCATCATTAACAACATGTTCCAATCTGCTTGAATATAAGTTGGCTGTCAAGAAGAATTTACCACTTGTTACCACCATCTTTTCTTATACTAGAGTGATCGAGAGACAATAATAGACGGTAAATGTGTGAGGGAGAGGGAATGATGGAGTGGGGAATAGATCAGAAGAGGGAGGGTGAGAGGAATAAGTATATGTAGATTGTAAGAGAGCGCGCTTGAAAATTTTAAAGTATCCAACTTAAATTTGGTTGAATGCATGTACGAGGTGTATTAGAAAAATATTCCGCTTATGCATCAACGTTTCCTTATTCCTAACCAGTTCTGTCAGTCAGTCAGTCAGTTAATCATTTATATTTTATAGAATCGGTGTTTCGTTTTATAAGCGTAATATTCAATTTCGGAAAGAACCAAAAATCCCAACGATCATTTCGAAATTGCCCTTCTTGTAACTTGTAAGTTTGAAACAAATTATTTTCTACTCTCTATTATTTTAAAAGTTTCTTCATAAGTTTTCTCAAGTTTAAAGCAAATCTTGAATCAAATGCCCTGATTATAACTCTCCAGTCTCCTTTTGACCGGATCGGGTCATCGGGACATTTGTAGCGCTTCTACTACATAGAGGTCGGTATAATAATGCGATTCGAAGTTATTACTACAAGTCAAATACTTATGGAACACACCTTGTACTGTATGTATAGTCGTAGTATTTTTGTTATCTTTCGGTTTTGATAGTCGCCGTTGTTTTTGCAATGTTTTGTTGTAATTCCATGTTCCATGTTGTTGTTTACTCTTTTGTTGTTATTGTTAATTTGATGTGTTATTTCTTATAGGGAATTGAATTTGCATTTAATTGCGATCTATTGCCAGCCAACCAGCCAGCCAGCCATTTCATGAGCCATTCACTTTTCCTCATTGCTTAAGCGGCGCATTGGATCCTTTTGCAATGCAAAATATACATACATATATTTTTGTGTTGGATTGCCTAATCTCAATTTAAGCCAAAGTCAAACCGAAACATCACCAAGTTAAGCTGAACTAAGCTGAACCATAGTACCAAGCAATCTTTATGTTTCTAGATGTCTCCTGCTGCGGTGCTTCGTTCTTAGCCTTCGAACAGATTGTTGCAAGCTTGCAACTTTGACTTGACATAACTTAATTAATATGCAAAACTCGCAGCATTGAATGATGATGTCAGTGATGGCGTCAGAGCCATCACTTTTAAGCAATTTGATGTGAAGCGATGCCATACTGCTGATGTACAACACCAGCAACGACCAAGCAAGACTTTATGGAACTTGAATTATTTCAAGTGTCAGATTGTGTATATTTAAGAAATACTACGCATTCATCCACGTCAGATTTAATATTTTTTTGCATTTTAGTATACGAGTATGTATTACTGGTTTTGTTATTTGGATGACTACAATTATATTTTTAATAAATCAATTAAGTATGCATAAAACTACTGAAATAATTTCGTAAGGTCTTCATTTAAGATTTATTTAATCAAATTCGACTGATATTTATCTTATTTCATGAATCTTCTTTTATTGTTTGACGGCTAATATCTCATTCACACCATATTGTCTGTTATATTCCCACTTGACCGCCCACAAAGACCCATTCTTTAGTAATATTATTATCTTATCCTAGGTACAAGAAGTATCCTAAAATCTCTTGGAGTAACCATTTTGGTTTGTTCTCGTTCTATTTCCCTTTTAAGTCAATCTTTAAAGTCTTCATGCAGTGAATAGTTATAAGTTTGTCATGATGTTAGTAAGAGGCAGCAGGAGACAAAAGAGACCACATTAAGCATATATAAAAGATTATATAGAACAGCTCGATTAGACGAATTGATAAAGCCATGTTCGTCTGTCCGTATATATGTATGCACACAGTTTTTGAACTATAGAGCTGAAACTTGGTCACTATCAGTTTCCGAAACAGGCGCAGGACATTTGTCGGAACCAGCCTAATCGGACCAGTCAAACATTTATATTTCAAAATCCTAATATTACTGGATCGTAAAGTACCATACAAATATTTCGACCTCAGTGTTGAAATGCTCTATGTGTACTGGCTATACCCTAAACATAAGTCAAATCAATAATAAAATATTTTTGGCAAAAATGTTTTTAGGGGGTGCGTGAAGAGTACATCAACTTCGGCATAGTCGAAGTCAAACTTCCTATTTGTTCTAAGTAGTCTACTTTCACTAGTAAGTAAGCGTTTGTCATTGTAGTGTTGATCTTGTAACAAGTTATAGCATTAACTAAGTAATTAGGATCCACTAATAAATTTTAGTTAAAAAAAAAAATCCATTCTAATTTATAAGAATTTCATTTGTTAACAAAAAGGAAAAAAAAAAATTATTATTATAACATGGTAGATAATAAAATATTCAAAACTCGGTCTAGTCGTTTAGAAGTAGTGACTGACAAAAAATCCGTACAGACGAATCTTCTATATATTGAATGTAAACCGCAAGACCAATTTTGATGAAATTTTCATATTCTAACATAGTCAGAAAAGTGTTCCTATGAAGTTTGGTGGCTAAATCAATTCGTCTAATCCAGCTGTTCATGAATATATATATTTTAAGTTGTCTCTGTAGTCTCCTTCTGCCTGTTACAAACTTCATGATAAACTTATAATACTATTCACTCCCGTGAAGAGAATAAAGAAGCTTTCATTGCATATTTTGTGTACTTACGAATTATCACCCGTTAACTGTTTTTTTGTTACCATACATCAAAAAGAAATTCAACTATTATAAATATTTTAAGATTTTTAATTTAATTTCGTGTTTCTCTTGGCTTACATTTAACTTATATTTCTAATTCTTCGTCTTTACCGAAATTGTTGTCATTTTCTCCAACTCTTCTTCATTCTAAAACTTTGTTTGGTCACATAATTCTAAACTGTTTTTCCTCTGTAGGCTTTTGTTTCTTTCAATTTCACTCAAAATCTGGTTGTTGAACTGCTTTTAATATAGTTGCCCAAGAGAATGCAGTGCGAATAATCTAAATGAAAGTTTTTAAATCTTTTAATGTGCCTATGAATCGCATATCTTACCGAAACCAAAAGTGGTCGCTCCAATTTGAAAAAATATCCTGTTAGAAACAAATCCTCTTGAGCTCGTTGTGGAGGCAATATTAGGAGTAGCTTTTGCAAGCGGATGGGCATTCGATACCATGGTAAGCGCTCGTATAGAGCAGTCGCAATTAGCTCACTCTATCATATTGAAAATAAAATGAAAATTCATTTGTAGCTTAATTCTTCACACTAAATTTACCTCATTCTTTAGCTTTTCGCTGCCAAAGCAATAGATCATAAGTTGTACGAAAATAGATATTGTATAGAAATTTAAAAAGATAAAATTTTGCCTAAGGTTTTCGCTCATCAAATATTGGCAAACAATGGAACATAATACCAGACAATTGATCGATACTTCCAATAAAATGAATTCACGAAAGGTCTTAGCGAAACGTGTTGCCAAATGCAATGCGGTCTTATGATAATGCAATGTTCCCTTCAAGGATTGCTCAAATCGATGCAATGATTCAATTCCCATGAAAAGAAATTGCAGTTGATATTGTCTAGGACTTCAGCGAGTTCTTCTAATTGTTGTATGACAATACGACCAGAAATATTTGTCACATACCAAAAGAATAGCGTGTCCACGCCTATGGTCGACGTTAACTGATTGTGCGACAGGTAATAGATATTCGAGAGTAAGGAATAGAGGTTTGGTTTGGTCATATAATATCCTGTGAAACAAAAATTGATCGAATGGAAAGGAAATATTATAATAATCATCAACTTACAGTGCATTCCTCATTGTCACTGGCGTAAATTCACCACTCTTTAGGAACGATACCAGAGTTAAAGTAATTGGTATCATCAGGAATGAAATACCAGTACAAGTTATAATGGCAGCAACGTAACTGAGTTCACCGATTTTCTCTTAGGCAAATAGTGCGTGCTTTGCAGGATACTATTTCTAACTAAGGTAAAGCATATCAAATATCAGTATAAGTTGTTTGTATAGGTTGCAATATATGAAAGCTCGCTTCCATCTAACAAACCATTAACATCCGCATTTAATTGTATTGCCGTGTAATATATATATATGGTATATATTGTTTGATGACTGTTGGCGTTTTGTGGAATTTGTATTGTCCTTTGCTTTATATACCAAAATACTCGTAGAAAAGGTTCTCTACCATGCAAATAATTTAAACAGCTGGCGTTGACAAGTTAATGATATTTCATCATTTATTAAATTAACTGGACTAAGTATTCTCCTACTCCTACTTTACGCATGTTTTGCTTTTCGTCGACCGCCTAGTCCTGCCACTTCTACCTTCTTAACTATTTCAATGACTTTGTTGTACTTCTTCTCCATTGTATATTTGTTTTTGGAATCTTTTCACTAGGTGTTATTATATTGAATGCAGAAGAGGCGTCTCCGAGAATGCAGTGCGAATATTCTAAATGATTGACATCTTTTAATGTTTCCGCGATTGAAATCCTTTGCCGCAACCAAACATTTTCAATAATATAAATTCATTATAAGTAGCAAGAAAATGTGCAACTAATTTTCATATTTTCCCATGATATTGCAAAATGCCTTTTATACCTGAGTGCTCAACATGACGCCACATCATACAACTGTTTATAATTGCCACAGAGCTTTTGTTAAGAACTATCCTGTATCCTGCAGAAAAAATTGACTATTTTAATTTTAAGTTTGTCAGGTAGTCTGTAGCACATAGAAGGAGACATTGGAGATCCAATAAAGTATATATTTGATATTCTTGATGAGCTTGACAAGAAAATATAATTGAGCCAATTCCGTCTGTCTACCTGCATGTATGCAAACTACTCCACAGTTTTCGAGCTAGAGAGTTCAAAAACTTTGCACGTAGTCTTTTCATCAGACGCTTTACATTGCCAGCGGAATCGAACAAAATTTAAATTCATGTTCTTATAAGAAAATTCTTGCAATATCAAACTGAAATTTAGAGATTACGAAATTTAAAATTCATGTCCTTAAATTTGGATACTAGTAGTACCTGACTCATATACACTAACCATATAAATTTCCAGTTATACTAGGATTATCAGGAGGTATACCTCTCATACAAACCCTAATTCAAATTCAGGTTCTTATTAGAAAAATTCTTTTTTTTTTGCACTATCGAACTAAAACTTGGATATTATTAGTTTCCGAAATAGGCGCAGTACATTTTTCAGAACGAGCCCAATTGGACAACTAAGTTGGGTACCTCCCACAAGAACACCCCATTAAAATTTAGATTCTTATTAAAAAACCTTTTTGGGTGCATTATTGCAGTGAAATTTGGATACTATAAGTTTTTTACCAATGTCCACCAGACGTGTTAATTTAAAGACCATGTATTTATTGGATCGTATAGCTCTCATTCAAGCCCAAATTCAAATTTATGTTCATTTTAGAAAAACTTTTTTGTTTTTTGTCCTATCGAACTTAAACTTGTACACTATCGTTTACAATATAGGCACAGTACATTTGTTGAAACGGAAATGAATCGGACCACTAGCGAATGTACCTCCCATACAAATCCCGTGAAGAGTATTTCATCTTCGGCGTAATGGAAGATAACCTTCTTTCTAGTTTTTACTTAATTCTGTTTTAATAAAACTCTTATTCTCTCATTAATGCAGTCATGAGCGAACACATTCCGGATCCTCACGAGTTGTGTAAACAGCAAAAATGCAATATTTTACTACTTAGTGAGACGTGGATGGGTAACGATCAAGAGTTTCATATTCCGAATTTCGATTGCATTGTAAAATACAAAAGACCAGATGCTCGTGCTGGAGGAGTAGCAATTTATAAAAATCACAGTGAGAATATACTACAAAGTTTGCTTTGCGTAAATAAAAGTAAAAGATGTTTAAATCAATTATACCAAGAATAAGAAATGCAAACAGACACCGGTTAAGAAAAGAAAATGTTAATTGTCTGTCAGGTGTAATTTAATTATTTAAATTTGTTACATTTAACAAAGGGTAATGATGGGAGAAATATGATATAAAAGGTTTGTATTCATTGAGTGCAAAAAACGGCGTTTGAGTTACTCATGCCAAAAATGAATGAGTGAGTTTTGTAACCAGTTGTGAAAGGAACTCACATACCAATAACCAAAACCGAACGATTTGGTAATTGCTGTGGGACGCACTCATATAGCCAAACGTTTTGGTTGTTGATGTGTGTAATTCGTCGTAAAAATAATTCGTGCACTCAGTATGTGAAAGAATGAGCAAGTACACATATTCTCATAAATGTTTGCAAAGTCCAAAGAAGTAGTAAAACTTAATTTGAGAAATAAATCTTAAATCTATGAAACTATATATTAAAAAAAAAATTTAAATGCAGTTATCTTTTTCTCACACACAGAATGAAAAAGAACTTCTGCTTCTACGCACATGAGTTATTATTTGAGTTTTGAGTTACTCGTATTATCTGGTTAACCAAAATGATTTGATTCTTTTGGTTAACTCATTATCCGAACTCATTCGAATTCACCCAGTTTGAATGCTCGTACAACTCATAAAATTTTCATTCAAACTGAAAAAAACTGGAGAAAGAGAGAGAGATGAAGATCAATTATTTGTGTTGTGTTTGCCCTTGCTAGCGATTCAACGAACTTTGTTGTATATGTTTTGATGCTATTTATTAAAAAATGACCCAAACACTTTTTTCAAATTTTTTTTTTTATCAATACTGATACAACTCGTTGGTAGCTACCAAAAAAAAAGAAAAAGAAAAATACGAAAATCGGTTGACAAACAGATGAGTAAAAGAGATGGTGTTACCTACATGGTAAATTATTATATCATCAGCAAAAGCTGTTTCTGCTAGTTTATTCTTAAAATGGTTGTTTATCGCGTTGTTAAGATTTTCATTAAACAGTTTTTTTTAACAGTTTTGGTTTAATTCAGAGCTTCTAAGAAGAAATTCCAGTCTATTCGTACGTATCTTCAATACTAAGAAATTAACTATAACAAAGTGAAGACTTGGAAAAGGGTGGATTTCTTAATTCTGAGTGAGATAACAGTTCGTAATGGGGAGCCTCAACATTTAAGGATATAAATTCTTTGCTATATTAATAAGAATAATCAAAAAGAAGTTTAACTTCGCCTATGCCAAAGTTGATATACACGCACCCCCTAGAAAACCTGCTTACCTACGCTTCTGTGATAGAGCAACTTATATTTTAGTTCAATAGTGCAAAAAACAAAAAAAGGTTTTCTAATAAGAACGTAAATTTAAATTTGGAAGTTCCATGATAGAACAATATTCCAAAGTTATGATACATCTTGGAGAAACTGAAAAAACAACAAACTGATTTTGAAGGAAAAAAAGGATGTCACTTCTTCAATCTCAACCAAGACTAGTCTATTGAATTGAGATCTTCCTCAAAATAAACTTGCATTCCAGCCTTGGCACGTACATTCTACTCCGAGATGACGGCTCAGCCAACAAAACTGTTGCTCGATAAAGCTTGGACTGTAATTCAATTTAGTTAGAAGAATAAGAAAAAAAATCGGCCAAGTGGGAGCCAGACTCGTACACAAAGGGTTCCGTACCTGATTAAGGTTTGTATGGGAGGTATCCGATAGCGTTCCAATTTGACTGATTCCAACAAATGTTCCGCGCATATTGATAAGTTTATAGCGTCTAAAATTCTATAAAAATAGAAAAAAACAAAAAATTTTTTCTAATAAGAACCTAAATTTTAATGGGGGGTTCTTGTGGGAGGAACCCAACTTACTTTTCCGATTGGGCTGGGTCTGAAAAATGTACTGCGCCTATTTTAAAAACCTTTAGTATCCAAGTTTCAGTTCGATAGTGCAAAAAACAAAAAAATGTTTCTTAAGAACCTGAATTTGAATTAGGGTTTGTATGGGAGGTTATCTTAGGAAAACAACCAAAAATTTATATGGTTGATGAATATGAGTAAGGTACTACTAGTATCCAAATTTCAGTTTGATCATGCGAAGCAAAAAAAAGTTTTTCTTATGAGGACCTGAATTTTAAATTTCGTAAGCTCTAAATTTCAGTTTCATATTGTTAGAATTTTTTGATAAGAACACAAATTTAAATTTTGGGTTTGTATTCCCATACAACCCCACTACCCCCACTTAATAGTCCGATTCCGCTGATTCTATCAAATGTAAACCGTCTGGTGAAAGACTACGTGCAAATTTTTTGAATTTTTTAGCTCAAAAATATGTTTGCATACATGCAGACGGACAGACGGAATTGGCTCAATCGTGCTTTCTAGTCGAGCTAATCAAGGATATAAAATATACGTATACTTTATGGGGTCTCCAATGTCTCCTTCTATGTGTTACAGACTATCTGACAAACATAAAATTCAAATAGTCAATTTTTTTTGCAGGATACCTTACTATTTTAAGCGTCATTGAATATTGCAATATCATGGGAAAATTTAGTTGGACATTTTCTTGCTTCTTATATTATTAAAAATGTTTGGTTGCGGCAAACGATTAAAAGACGTTAATCACAACTTTCCTTTAGAATATTCGCACTGCATTCTCGGAGACGCCTTTTCTGCATTCAATATAATAACACCCAGTGAAAAGATTCCAAAAACAAATATACAATGGAGAAGAAGTACAACAATGTCATTGAAACAGTTAAGAAGGTAGAAGTGGCAGGACGAGGCGGTCGACGAAAAGCAAAACATGCGTAAAGTAGGAGTACCAGAATACTTAGTCCAGTTAATTTAATAAATGATTAAATATCATTAACTTGTCAACACCAGCTGTTAAAATTATTTGCATGGCAGAGAACCTTTTGTACGAGTATTTTGGTATATAAAGCAAAGGACAACACAAATTCCTCAAAACGCCAACAGTTATCAAACAATAAAAAAATCACTTTAATCAAATAAGTGTAAACAATAAACTAATAATGATATCGTGGTCGAAGCTCTTATCAAGTTTGTATGTACAGCGTATGGCGTTTACTCTAATGGGCATCGACTTAGGCGCACATCCTCAGACATCTATAGTAAATCGGCCATGGCTCTTGCTCATCTTATTCTTCTCCATCAGTTATAAATCGACATGTATCCTGGTTTACCTGATTATGACCGAGCAGACCATAGCAGAAGCGACGTGGACAGTATTGCCATGGTTTCAATCAGCCATATCAATATTGAAGGTATTGATTTGTCTCCGCAAGGCACGCGAGCTGATACAATTAAATGAGGATGTTAATGCTCTGTTAGATGCAAGTGAGTTTTCGTATGTTGCAACCTATACAAACAACTTACACTGATATTTGATATGATTTACCTAAATTAGAAATAGTATCCTCCAAAGCACGCACTATTTGGCTAAAAGAGAACCGTCGAGCTCAATTATATTGTTTTGTGTATGCTGCAATTTCAGCTACTTCGGGTATTTCATACCTGATGATGCCAATAACTTTAACTCTGGTGCCGTTCCTTAAGAGTGGTGAATTTAAGCTGGTCGCGGTGATTCAAACAATGTAAGCTAATAATAATATTACCTTTTCATTCGATCAATCATTGTTTCATAGGACTCCATATGACCAAACCAAGCCTCTATTCTTTACCCTCGAATATCTGTTCCTTGTCGGAAATGTATTTATCGCAGCAACCGCGACCATAGGAGTGGACACGCTCTTTCTTTGGTATGTGACAAATATTTCTGGTCATTTCCGTATTGTCATACAACAATTAGAAGAACTCGCTGAAGTCCTAGACAATATCGATTGCAATTTCTTTTCATGGGAATTGAATAGAAATAAGTTATCATTGCATCGATTTGAGCAATCCTTGAAGGAAACATTGCATTATCATGAGACCGCATTGCATTTGGCAACCCGTTTCGCTAAGGCTTTTCGTGAATTCATTTTATTGGAAGTAACGATTAATTGTCTGGTATTATGTTCCATTGTGTGCCAGTATCTGATGAGCGAGAATCTTAAGCACGATTTTTTCTTTTTAAATATGTTTACAATGTCTATTTTCGTACAACTTATGATCTATTGCTTTGGCAGCGAAAAGCTAAAGAATGAGGTAAATTTAAAATATAATTAAATTTCAATAATATTATCATTTCATTTTCAATATGATAGAGTGAGCTAATTGCGACTGCTCTATACGAGAGCTTACCATGGTATCGAATGCCCATCCGCTTGCAAAAGCTACTTCTAATATTGCCTCCACAAAGAGCTCAAGAGGATTTGTTTCTAACAGGATATTTTTTCAAATTGGAACGACCACTGTTGGTTTCGGTAAGATATGCGATTCATAAACACATTAAGCGATTTAAAAACTTTCATTTAGATTATTCGCACTGCATTCTCTTGGGCAACTATATTAAAAGCAGTTCAACAACCTGATTTGGAGTGAAATTGAAAGAAACAAAAGCCTACAGAGGAAAAACAGTTTAGAATTATGTGACCAAACAAAGTTTTAGAATGAAGAAGAGTTGGAGAAAATGACGACAATTTCGGTAAAGACGAAGGATTAGAAATATCAGTTAAATGTAAGCCAAAAGAAACACGAAATTAAATTAAAAATTTTAAAATAATTATAATAGTTGAATGTAGTCCCTTCTTGTAAAAGAAGTTAATATTTAGTTGGTGATATAAAAATAAATGATGAAATATCATTATCTTATCAATGTCCATTTTTCAATTATGTTCTATTATTGATACTTTTATTTTGAATTGCGAGTATCATCAAAGCCTCCTAAAAATGTGATCAAATTCTCAGATGAATAATTCATTTATATGGCAAAAATAAATATTAGTATTCGGATATTATTGGTTAATAATAAATTCACTGCAAAGAGAACATGTGAATATTTCTAAATTGACGATACAAATGTTTAAAAATCTTATTATGAGAAAGAGAGAAAAAAAGCTAATTAATTGTACAATGTACAGTTTTTTGCTTTTTAGTGTTCCGGACCAAATCGAATCCTATTACTAACACTATGCTGTCCGTCCGTCCAGATATATCTCATGATGCTAAAACTAAAATAGATTTAAAAATTTAAAGGGCACTACAAGATCCAGTAACTCTACGATCTTGAAATTTACATGGTTGGTGAAAATGGATAAGAAACTTAGATTTTTCAGTTTGATCGGAGCACTAGGGAGAGTACAAAACTCCATTTAAACTCAGGTTCTTATTAGAACAATTTTTTTGTTTCTTGCACTATTGAACTGAAATTTAGACACTATACGTTTTTAATATAGGCCACTGACCACGGACCACTGTTATACAAGTGCACCAAAAACTAATAAGTGATTCAAATCAATTGTGTGGTTTTTTTGATATTTTTTATAAATTCTCATTCAAAAATAAGATGTAACAAGTAACTCTTACCAATAATAATTGTATAATATTCCAACATCATCAACATAATATTCCCAAACCAGTGCAGGGCCCGGCAAAAAAGTACAACGTTCCAAGGACCAATGAAGTACCAGTGTTTTACGTGCTCACCTGTTTGTAAAGACTTAAGATCACGGTGCCAAGCACTTGTATTGATAAACGTCAATCAACGTCCCCTTGGATATATATCCGCAGGTCCCAAATTTAAGTCATATTTATTTTGGTAAATATGACTCTCTCCTTGGACCAGGAGCGACAACTCAACACCCTGCTTAACAGGTGCAGGAAGAAGTTACAGTGCTTTATTTCTTAACACTGTCATTGCGTTCTTAAGCTGGGTGCATTATTTAAGATATTTATTTTTTTTTAAATAATAACTAATTACTTAATAAAATAATAATTTTTGAAAGAAAAAAAAAATATTAATAGTAATTTCTTAAGAGATGATATAATAAACTTAACATTCATTTCATTCAAATTTATGTATTATCTTTCTGTAAAAGTTAAGCAAAAAACAAATTTTAAAAACAAAAACTTAAAAGATATGAATATAAAAAAATACCTTTATATCTTTTACTTTAGAAAAAATCATACCATAATGGAGTCAACATAAACAAAAAAAAAATTGTAAATCAGTTTTAAAAAATTTTTCAAAATGAATAATCTGAAAAACAAATGTTTTGTGGTAATGCTCTGATTGACACTCGTTTTAACTAGATTTCAAATAATACAGAAAAAAAAAAAAAATAATATTTTTTGTTAACAACATTTCATGTCATGCATTGTTTTTTTCTGTTTTTACCCAGCCTTTAATTACTAAACATCACAATAGTACCAAACTATTGATGCATAATTATACAAGTAACCTGTGCAGCCAGCACAGAGTAATTATATGTCATTAGAGCAGCTTCACTGAGTGAAAACAGTGACAAAAAAAACAAAAAAAAAAAGGAAAAACAAATTAAATAAATGTAATAATAAGTATAAACTTACCCGAAACAAATAAACTTTGGAAATAAATTAATAAGCATGAATAACAAACATGTTGTTGTTGATAATAGCAAAATTGTCACTAAAAATATATTTAGAAATAAGGGTATGAAAATGTATCCTTAATCACATGTTGGCAATAAATATACATATGTACTCATATATAAAAATGACAATTATTTTAATTAAGCTAATAGAATCAGAACGCTATCACCTACGCAATAGAATATTACATAAATATGACGTTAATAAGTTCGCAATCAAAAGAATTATTGCTAACCAATCTGCTAGATTGATCAATCAGGGATAAAAATATTAATTAGTTAAAATTAAACAAGAATAATAGGAACAATTGACTTGAGCTTTTCATACAAACATAGTACTTATGAGACATACCGCAGAGACAACAAAAAAAAAAAAAAAATTTAATGAAATTTCAAAGTCGTTGGTAACAAAATTAAAAACAAAAAACAAAATTATAATAATTTATTAACATTTCAAAAAAAAAAAAAAAAAAAACAATCTCAAAATAACAAGCAAAAAATTACATATTCCAATAATTATAAAGAACTCCATTTATACATTAAAAAGACATCATCATACCGAGAGTACCAAAGGATATTTGGCGGTACATACGAAACTTACTTAAGTCCTTAGAGTTGGGGGAATGGCGTTCTTTCCACCATTGTATCGAAACCCAACAAGGTACCACTGCAACACCCACCTTCGTATAATCGAGGGCACTGCAAGATTTTAAATGGTCTTAGAACAGGACAATGGGGAAAGTAAACTCAATTGCCTGTACTGTGTACCTTCAACCAATAAGACCTAATACTTATGTTTGGCCAATCCATTGCGTCAATCACAATCTCCAACCCCACAACTGAGAACACAATTAAAATAAAAAAGGGAAATGGGAAAAGGGGAAAAAATTGGTATTCCCTCACTACAATATTTCGAATTTTTCCTCATTTTATCCGAGTAAAGGAAAGCCTCCGGGGGTACATATAGCTTCTGTAATGTACTTTTATTGTAACATTCGTCTGCGTTATACGGAGCTTAAATATGGTTGTTTTCGTCTTAGACAGCATTTTTATATGTAGTTTCTAATTAGTCTTATTGCAATATTGTTCAATCAAATTAATTGAGTTAATGCTTCACAGTCAATCGTATTGCGATACAAGCATTTCAATCTCATTCGTGTTCCATTTACTAAAGCTTGTTCAGTATTTAAGTTACAAATGATTATAATTGAAAAATTGACTTTTAAATTTAATTTATGAGGTGGCATTCCCCTAATATGCCAATGGGATAATCATTTAAATCATTTTGACCAGACATAATTTTATAACCGAGCTCAGGATAATTTCTTAATTCACTATTCCCGAGTTTATTCCACAATTGAACAGTCTCGATTTCATTTGGTCTAGCTTTTGCGTTAAACTAACAGGATGAAATGAAATAAATTGATTCCAGGTAACTATGTAGTTTTCAATCAAATTACTTCGTTTCCCGTGCGGAACAGCTGGTAAAATTTGTCTTAAATCACCATTCAAAAAAAAAAAAAAAAATGGTTCTACCAGCAAATAGTGTATTTTTTTAATTGGATCGGTTGTTAAATCCCTTAAAAATGAATCTACAATTCTTAATATCAATCTCAATCGCATTTTCTGTATGAATAAGTGGCAATTCATTCAAATGATTCTCAACTTAAATTGTGAACAATTAATATATCTTCAATTTCCAAAAGTGCTCGATTATATGCCGTATTAATATCATAATTCCTTGCAAAATCTTCACTTGAATATGTTTTAAATTCATTTCATAATTCCATAATAATAAGGTGTTTGTTTGCATATTTAATGCGCATATTATACCGAATAATTCTCTCATTTGTTTGGTGGAAGATTTTGGCTTCCTCCAAACACTGCTTCCATTCATTGTCGTCGGATGCTATACTTCTTGCATGGCATGCTTCTTCAAATGTATTATAAACAACATCATTATACGTTCTAAGGCCTTCGAAGCACACCGCAAACAAGTAATAACAAAATTCTTAAATGAAAAAGTTGAATTTCTTTAGGAGACACCACATAGGTATATCATTGATGCATGTATGCAAACTACTCCACAGTTTTTTTGAGCTAGAGACATTTGTTAGAATCAGCGGAATCGGACTACTAAGTAGAGTACCTCCCATACAAACCCAAAATTTAAATCATGTTCTCATTGGAAAATTCTTGCAATATGAACCCTATTCTTACCAGGCTAAATATGTCACGTTAAGTACCACGTAGTGACTTTAAGTCACCAACTACAAACACTTTAAAAAGCGTAACCCAAATAATTTTTTTTTTCTTAAGACATTAATATAGGTAACACATATTTGTAATAGAGTGATATGAATTAATTATTTTTTACACATTTAAGGCGAACTACCGATTTTTTGAGAATGTTCGTTACAAATATTTTTGTTGCACAATTCACAACATTGCAATGAAGCTCTTCCGTTTTCGTGTGGGCAAAGGTGACATTGACGACGAATTATTTTTGGTGGTGGTGGAGCCGATGAGTTGGTCATTATTGTTAAAAAATTTTGTGCCTCGTTAATATTTGCTATGTTGTTACGCGATAATCCTTTCAAACTTCTATTTTTAATATTTGTCATTATAAGTTCGCGGGTTAATTCCTTCGAAAACAGTTTACGTGACTTAACCTTTAACTTGAACTTTATTCCAATCCATATATAATTACTCCTATATTACCTTTGCAGCTATTCCGAAAGCGTCAATCAAATTATAAAATTGTGCGGTAGGTCACCTTCACGTTTTTCTTTTTGCAGAAAAATCATGACACATTTGATCAAGTGTATCTACGCCACCCTCAGTAGCATTGTAATATAAGTTAATCGGCGACTTTTTAGTTTTTGAATCTACTTCTGCTGCATGGTGTATAGTTGAAAGAAGAACAGCTTTGTTTTTTTTTAGGAACATAACTAACAAGAGTCATCATATTCTTTCTAAATCCGAAAAGGTTGCTCTCGTTGCTTGCTCGATAAAATGTTTGGTGGAATACATGCTATATTTTCACGCAAAGTACCCACACATATTAAACGTTTTGAATGAAGATATAAAGTCAAATCAAATACTTGTGATGTAGTTATCAAATGTTATGTTTCTGTTCGTATTTTCGTAGAACTGACAAAATTGCTTCACAACACTTTGAGCCAAGTTTGTTTGTCTATTGGCACCTTCTTTACCCAGATTTCTACATCGGTTGTGCGTCTCCATATATCACCGAGTTGTTGAATTGTATATATGCCAAAAAAATTAAAATAGAAGAACACATAATTTAAAGTGACAAATGGTTAATACGAGCAAATGGTAAGTGTCAACTCGAAAGTTAAAGTTTCGTCCTCTTTTTCTTTTACTCGTTTTAATTTCACAACATCAACAAGCAGATTTTTAAGTGAACGAGTGAACGAGTGAACGAGACAAGACAAGAAGGATATACTACATATGTAGAAGGAAAAATAATGGAAAACCCATTCAACTTTTCTTTTGCTTAAGTTGCTAGATGCCAAAGGTAATAAAAAAAAAAATAAAATAATGAAACATTCCATTGTTTCTCTTGTTGCTTTGTATCTTTTGTAATCATTTATATTACGCACTTTTTCCCACACATATTTATGTTATAGAGTCTGAACGTGTTCAGATTTCCTCCTTTTTCAATTCTTCTTCTTCTTAGCTCTACAGTCCGGTATGGACCACTGCTTCTACAACTATTCTCTTCCATGCGTCCCTATCCATCGCCCTCTCTCTCCAATTCCGAATGTTCATAAAACTTAAATCGGCTTCAACATCATCTAGCCAGCGTTTTCTTGGACGTCCTCGACGTTTACCTCCACTTGGGTTTAGTAACATTACTTTTGCGTAGTTCTATCTTTTGGCATTCTTATTAGATGCCCAATCCATCTTAGTCTTTGGGCTTTTATAAAACGTATAACATTCCGTTTCTCTATCAAAATTTCAATTTCGTGATTGTATCGTATCTGATATGTGTCATCTGGCAGGCGTAGTGGGCCAAATATCTTTCTCATTATTTGTCGTTCAAAAGTTAGCAATTGGGCCATATCGATCTTTTTTAAAGTCCATAATTCAGAGCCTTAAGTGAGAATTGGTCTAATAAGAGAGCGATATAGCTTAAGTTTATTTTTAGGTGATATTAGTTTTGATCGAAATAGTTTTAAATTCGCATAATAAGCTTTATTAGCTGATTGAATTCTTTCATTAATAGCTATTGACATATGCTTGTCAGCTGTAAATACCATTCCAAGATACTTGAACTCATGTATTCTTTCAAAAAAGTGATTTTCTATAGTCAGTCCAGCAACAGGCGGTTGGACTGGTGCACGTACCATGTATTGACTTTTCCTCATTTATTTTCCTCCTTTTTCAATAACTTGATAGATTTATAATTGAAAAAAAAAAAAAATAAAACAAAAAAAAATTTTTTAAAAGAATCAATACAAACCACAACTAAGATATAGCAGAATATTAACTTTGATACCATTGACACTGATATTCTTCATATATGTATGTATGTACTTAACTAAACTGAGTTATGTTTCCACCTATTTGTTACCAACAACATGACAATGTCATAACATGGATATCTCCATTTCGTTTTAGCGTCAAAGAGATGAAGATAACATATAATGAAACTATAGAGACAGCGACTTAATATCAATTTGGAAATTGTTATTTTTTAAAACTTGACAATATTTCTTTTATTTTATCTTAATTGAAATAATTTTTACTGCAATATAATATAGTCGGTCGTCCATTTGTGTGTCTTTGTCTAGTTTTGATATGACAATCACTGAATTGTCTTTCTAATCAATTGTAACATAAAATATAAACAGACATTGTCCACTTGGTATTTTCTTGTCATGTATTTTTAATTTTTTTTTTGTTTTTGTCATATTTTGATCACTAATGACAATACTAAAGTAATACATGTACTGAAGTTCTACTGAAAGTTACGTTTATAATATGAAATGGTGTATGAAGTCTGATGTCTAATAGCAATAATGTGTCTTTCTTTTTGTAGTCAGTTGTAGTCTCACGTTTTCACTCCAAAGGACTGTAAGGATACATACGAGTATGTACGAGTATATTGTAATATGATGTGATGTGGGTGATTGTTGGTTGGAAGATAGATAATCTATGATATGTGTGTGTATCCGTATGTGTCTAAGTGGTTCAGAGCGTTTGTTATGCGATGAGACGCGATTCAACTTGACGCATCATCCACGCAGTCTTAGCTACATTCCCATCCATTTTTATCTTCACCTGCCACACTATTTCCGTCTTCCCTCGCCCACTGTAGAATGAATTCACTCATTCGCATCTTGTTGTTTATTTAACTTATATTGTTTACATGCAATGCTTTCTGTCTTTAATGCTATTTCATCTCTAGCACCCGGCTGACTCCAAAAACTTCCACTTATTTTGGCTGGAGATTTCAATATAAATCTTGCTGAAGAAAAATCAGAGCCACTAAAAATTATTTTTTTCAAAAAGTTCAATCTTACAAGGAGCAATAGTCCTTTACAATCCACAATAAGATATCACACGACAATCGATGCAGTTTTTTCTCGATTTTTGAATAACATCATTTCTTACTTTAGTTTCCATAAAGCAATCGTGTTTATGATACAATACGATTCATAGAATTTCAAATTACACATATCTATTTTTGTTTTGTTATTTTATATTACATTATTGTATTTATTATTTTAAGAAATTATATACGTAAGTTTGTAATAAATAATAAAGAAAGCAATAATAGAAGTGAATCAAAAAAAATTATAAAACATCAATTTTTCAATAATTCAGTGTATTAACCTTCATGGCGAACATTTTGTGTTTTCTAAATAAAAAAAAATATAAAACGCAGTATGTTTTTGTTTAGTTCAATTTTCAGTTTGGCTAAGAATATTCAAATTGGAATGGAGAGTGATTTGCAGAGAATTTATTATGGTAGAGGTGACGACAATGGCATCCAGAAAATTTTTCTCTTGATTGCAACCATTCTTATCCGATTGCAAATAGATATTTTTACCATATAAATGAATTATACATGTGAGAATTTCAAATTCAAAATTTCAAAATTTGCAATTCAAAATAAAAGTATCAATAAAACAACGTAATTGAAAAACTGACATTAATAAAATAATGATATTTCATCATTTATTTATTATATCACCAACTAAATATTAACATCTTTTACAAGAAGGGACTACATTCAACGATTATTATTATTTTAAATTTTTTTATTTAATTTCGTGTTTCTCTTGCCCTTCAGTTAGCTGATATTTCTAATCCTTCGTCTTTACCGAAATTGTTTTTATATTCTAAATCTCTTTCTTCATTCAAAAACTTGTTTTGGTCACATAATTCTAAACTGTTTTTACTCTGTAGGCTTTTATTTCTTTCACATTCACTCCAAATGACGTTGTTGAACTGCTTTTAATATAGTTGCCCACGAGAATGCAGTGCGAATAATCTAAATGAAAGTTTTTAAATCTTTTAATGTGCCTATGAATCGCATATCTTACCGAAACCAAAAGTGGTCGCTCCAATTTGAAAAAATATCCTGTTAGAAACAAATCCTCTTGAGCTCTTTGTGGAGGCAATATTAGAAGTAGCTTTTGCAAGCGGATGGGCATTCGATACCATGGTAAGCGCTCGTATAGAGCAGTCGCAATTAGCTCACTCTATCATATTGAAAATGAAATCATAGTATTATTGAAATTTAATTATACTTTAAATTTACCTCATTCTTTAGCTTTTCGCTGCCAAAGCAATAAATCATAAGTTGTACGAAAGTAGTTATTGTAAACATATTTAAAAATACAAAGACGTCCTTCAGATTCTCGCTCATCAGATACTGACACACAATGGAACTAAAGAGTAGACAATTGATCGTTACTTCCCACAAAATGAATTCACGAAAAGACTTGGCGAAACGTGTTGCCAAATGCAATGTGGTCTTATGATAATGCAATGTTCCCTTCAAGGATTGCTCAAATCGATGCAATGATAACTTATTTCTATTCAATTCCCATGAAAAGAAATTGCTGTTGATATTGTCTAGGACTTCAGCGAGTTCTTCTAATTGTTGTATGACAATACGGAAATGACCGGAAATATTTGTCACATACCAAAGAAAGAGCGTGTCCACTCCTATGGTCGAAGTTGTTATCATAACTGAATGTGCAACAAGAAACAGATATTCGAGTGTATAGAATATAGGCTGAGTTTGGTCATATGGAGTCCTATGAAACAATGATTGATCGAATGAAAAGATAGTATTATAATTATCATCAACTTACATTGTTTTCAGCACTGTCACTAGCGTAAATTCACCACTCTTTAGGAACGATACCAGAGTTAAAGGAATTTGGCATCATCACGTATGAAGTAGCTGTACAAGTTGAAATGGCAGCATACGCAAAACAATTTAATTGAGCTCGACGATTCTCTCTTAACCAGATCGTGCGTGCTTTGGAGGATACTATTTCTAATTTATGTAAACTATATCAAATATCAGTAAAAGTTGTTTGAATAGTTTGCAATATACGAAAACTCACTTCCATCCAATAAACCATTAACATCCGCATTTAATTGTATCAGCTCGCGTGCCTTGCAAAGAAAGATCAATGTCTTCAATATTGATATGCTTGACTAAAACCATGGCAATACTGTCCATGTCACCTCTGCAATTGTCTGCTCGGTCATAAACACGTAAACCAGGATACATGTCCATTGATAGGTGCTGCAAAAGAATAAGATAAGCAAGAGCCATGGTCGATTTACTATAGATGTCTGAGGATGTGCCTCTAAGTCGATGCCCATTAGAGTAAACGCCATACGCTGCACATATAAATTTGATGAAAGCTTTGACCACGATATCATTATCAGTTTTCTGTTTACACTTATTTGATTAAATTGTTTAGTTTACTGTTTGATGACTGTTGGTGTTTTAAGGAATTTGTGTTGTTCTTTGCTTTATATACCAAAATACTCGTACAAAAGGTTCTCTGCCATGCAAATAATTTTAACAGCTGGCGTTGACAAGTTAATGATATTTCATCATTTATTAAATAAACCTACACGAGTATTATATTGTTTCAAGCTTTACGTTGTGTTATACAATTGTTTACAACTCCTTGATTTCCTTTTTTTTTAGGCACGTTTATTTTGTATCTGGCTTCCTTTTTGTTGACCCCTCTGGTCCTTTTTTCATGTGTATGTTATTTTTGTTCTTGTACATCTTCTAAATTGTATATTTGTTTTGTGAACCTTTTCACTAGGCATCCACTTGAGGTTGGTATCCCGAACAAAAAAAAGTCACCCGCGAGAATGCATTGCGAATATTCTTTGAAAGTAGTGATTGAGGTCTCTTAACGCTTCCATCTATTGAGACTGATAGAGAAAGGTATTCGCATAGACTCGTGCTTCTTGACAGGACATTGCAGATTAATGAAACATCTGTATATCATAAGGACCAGTCGTACTGTTCAGTGTAGACTTTGCAATGAAGAGGAGGAGACAGGAAAGCACTTGCGATGCACCTATAAGGGGCTAAGCTGAAACACAGTCCTTTATTTGGGTGGCCAGAAGAAGATTCTGGAAATTTTGATGAATACGAGGATCCCGGAGGAGTTGCGATTAGATGGTTTGTCGCGGCTGCAGTGTCGAGGCGCTGTAAATCTGAATCTGCCGCATCGGACCACTAGGAGGAGTATCTTCCATACAAACCCAAATCCGAATAAATGTTCATATTAGAAAAACTTTTTTGAACTGAATTTTAATGGGTTGTTAAATCCCTTAAGTGGTTCAATTTGACTGATTCCAAAATGTATAGCACCTATTTCAGAGACTTAAAGTGTCTTGATTTTAGTTCAATAGCACAATAATCAAAAAAGTTTTTCTAATAAGAACCTGAATTTTAATGGGTGTTTGTATGGAAGGTACCCCTCCAAGTGGTTCAATTTGCCTGATTCCAACGAATGTACTGCGTCTGGCGAAAATAAATTCGTTCAAAATTTTAGGTCTTTGTAATTCACAGTAATGAATAGACATGTGAAACTGACTTATCGTTAATTAAAGGAAATTACATGAGTACATCAAAGCGGGAAAGAGCAACTCATTTCGATTTTTATGTTGTCTTCTCCGCCAATATCCGAAGTGGTTTTTTGGGTGTAAGAACGGCCATCAAATCTGAAAATACATTAAGATTTGAATATTTTAAAGCAACGTGCAATTTTGCGTACCCCGAATAGATATAGTAGCAAATACTGTCGAAGCAATCCATTCCGGTTAATACTAAATAGAGACGAGCGCCATCATTAGCCCTTGCCAATGTATTCACATTATGCCGACCACACCAAATTTTAACATTATTTGTATTGCCGTTAGATAATTCATTGGTATATTGTAGGCGTGCAATAATTCCCTTTTTAAAGAATTACAGAATCACATAGTTTGTACACAATAATCTCTATAGCCAAGGATTACTTACTCCAAATACAAATAACTGAATATGAAGAATAACATAAATGAGGAATGTATCAACTCGCCATGAACGATTTTGTAGCAACGCTTACAGGCATAAGAATCATTGAATTGGATAAGGCATTCCAGAATTGTATACCAGGATCTGGTGCAGTTCATTGAATGGCGTATATAACCTAAAATGAGAATTGATATTTAAATTTTTGGTGTAAATCAGTATTCATGATTGCAAAACTCACATCTGTACTTGAATAGAAGCTCACAGCATTTTTGATTTCCACAACAACCAACATACAAACTCATACCGGCACGAAAAGGTTAATTTCATGCTTTAGTCTTTTTTCTTCTACTCGTTCATATGCAGCAGAATTGGTCTTAGGTTGACGATGCCCACACGTGCTGCATCAGCATAAGCACCACGCAGTCTTTGAGATCGTGATTTACGGATGGAAACATTTGGATCATCTAATATTGCCTGTTAGTTGTTATACACATTTTAAATGATTTTGGTGCGCACATAAAAATGTTTTACAAACCGCATCTACGCTATCATTTCCACTTGTGCCACAGTTGCGCTGCTACCGTTTGTGGTGATAATACAAACGCTCTGCCTTGCCGCTCAAACTTTTGATTTCGACGTGTCAGTATGAGCGGTGTACGATCGTTTGCCTTCCCAGCAGCGTGAGATCACCACTAGTGATCCATAATTAACTAATCAAACTCCACTCTTCGACGACCCAAATTAAACGGCTATTTTTTGCGGGAACACTCTTCTTCTTATTATATGTACATTCACCAACACGTTTACAATAAATAAACATGCCAACTTTTACCAATGCTATTATTAAAACATTTCATTTAACTAATCACTTTCTACGTATTTGTAAAACAAATTTAAAATACTACGGGTTTATTATTACCATTTATGGTTAATTTTAACATATCAATGTTTTTAGTTAAAGACAAATTGGAATCTTCGAAAATGTTAAAATATAAATGCGTGCCGGTTGGCATGTTCAACTTTTGTTTGTTTTGCTTTATGCAAAAGCGATTTGTGTACAGTGCAAATTTATACTTAACACAACTGAAATTTTGTATTTTTTGAATGTAGTTTACCGAGGAAAACAATAATATACCAAATTGCCTCAACACAAAATTGACCGATTTCAAAACCGTCTTAAGCCATTTCTGGGACACTGTGAAATGCTAATGATTGGAAATGGGTTTGAATTTTGTTGATTTCCGTTTCTGGCACATGCCCGATTAAGTTAAATTAAGCAGTCGAAATTTTATTAAAGAGAAGTCTGGATTATTTATAAAAGTTATGTTACTTCATGATCGTGGGGTTACTGGATCGTATTGCTGCCATATAAACCAAAATGTTTCTTGTATGTGGACCCCTTTAAGTTTTTGAAAATATTTTAGTTTTAGTATTTGTTGATGATGCCCGGAAAGAACTACATATTCTGTGAAAATTGAAATGAAAACTCTCTTGCTATTGCGGTTTATGAGATATGACTCGAGGACGGATGGACGGACAACAAAGTCTCTGCAATAGGGATCCTTTTTGTAACCTTTGGGTCCGGAACTCTAAAAAGGTATGTTTCTGCAAGAAAACATAAATGACGATGATGACGATCAAACAGACGAAGAAGACGATAAAGAAAGTGACGAACACTACGAGAGAGTGTCAAACGATAGGAGTAATAGCAAGAAGCAAACGCCTTCAGCAAGCGCAACGCAGATGCAAATTAGACACAAAGAGAACAACGAAACAGCCACAATGACATGGCAAAACGACGCTCTGAGATTTGCAGTCACGTTTCGCGACATAGAGGAGTCGGTTCGACTGTTTGATGCAAGCGACGCCAATCCAGTTGAAGAGTGGGTAGCTGAACTTGAGGAACAAGCAGAGTTGATGTGCTGGAGCGACATGCAAAAACTTATATTTGCAGAGAAGGTACTGAAAGGGATTGCAAAGTCGTTTGGGCGGATCGAAAGAGGATTAAATTCATGGAAAGTATTATAGATCACACTATTGAGCGAATTTAAGTCGACAGCTAGTAGCAAACAAATTCATGCTCAGTTGTGTAAGTTTAAGCGACAAAGAATATTATTATAGAATGAAAGATATTGTGGAAGAATATGTTATCGACAGCGTCGACGAATTCGCAACAAAGAAACCAATTTTTACGGCTAAAAAAAAAAGAGAGATGGCACAAACAATAACAAAAAAGAAGTGATGTGCTACAATTGTGGTACTAAAGGGCATGTGGCGTCAGAGTGTGTTAACAAGGAAAATGTTTTAACTGCGGGTAGTTTGGACACATACGGGAAGATTGCGGGTAAAGTAAGAACAGTTCGAATATGTGTCTAATACAAGCAAAAACGAGTCTGTCAAGCAAAGAAGTTGAAATAAAAACAAAAAGTATGTAGCTCTCTTTGACAGGGGAAGTAAATTTAATATATTGAGAGAAGATTTGTACTTCGAAGTGGGTAAACTTAAGCTAGAAGAAAGCAACATAGCGTTTATTGGTTTTGGCGGTGATCGCAACGCAAATACTATAAAGCGTAAGGCATACCATGAAGAAAATATATTGATCGACAACAAATAATTTATACTACGTTTTAAGGTGGTGCCGGTTAGATACCTGGCTTACAAGTGAGAAAGACATTAAGCAAAGATGACCAAAGTGTCGAGGCGAATCTATTTAAAATCACCGCGATCGAAGAGGTGGGCGACAAATCGTATTAAATTACAAACCAAATAAAGTCTAAACAACAAACGTCGAAATGAAGATTGTGCTTAAAGACGAAGCGGCCATATTTTCCTGTCCACGACGTTTTCAGTAACACAAACGAGTAAAATCGATGAACAAATCGACGAGTGGTTACGGGACGACATAATTTAAGAATCCAATTCCGAGTTCACCAGTGCAGTTGTATCGGTTAAGAAAAGCGATGGTTCTTCCAGACTTTGCGTAGATTATAGATGTATTAATAAGGTGATTGTTAAAGATCTTTACCCTTTACCTCTGATTGATGAGCAGTTAGACAGACTACAAGAAGCAAGGGTGTTTACTACGATCGACATAAAGAATGGATTCTTTCACGTGCCGGTTGCTGATTTTAGCAGAAGGTTTACATTATTTGTAACTCAAAACTGTCAATACTAATTCAGGAAAGTTGCTTTTGGTCTATCAAACTCACCCTGATTATTCCAAAGGGATGTCAACGCTATTTTTCGACCACTGACGCGTATAGGAATCGCTTTAAACTTTAAGAAATGCCAATTTTTACAGGCACGAATAAAATTTTTGGGCCACGTCATCGAACATCAAAAGTTGTATCCATCACCGGAAAAAGTTAAGGTTATTTCATAATTTAAGACACCTTAGTCACGAAAGCAACTTGAGAGTTTTGAGAGGTGATTCAATTGCAACACCAACGACGAACAACGATATAGCAAAAACAATGATGAACACTGCAGCTGTCAACGACGTAAGCGACAACGACGTGTCGCGACAACAGCAACACCAACTATGAAAGCTACAAAAGAGGAATGTAGCGCCGACGACGAAAGCGGCAACGACGTACCGCAACAACAAGAGCAACAATGACGACCAAAGAAATGCAGCGAGATTGAGAGAAAGTCAACTGCAAACATAGAAGAGTTGCGGATGTCGAGCAGTGAAGACGAAATATCAAGACGATACACCTAGCTGTAGTAATTAAAAGAAAACAAAAGCTTGTATATTTAACGTAACCACTATTGTAAACTTAATTAAATATCGTAAAATGTAAATAAATACATTAAAACCTACAGTAATTTTAGCTAAAATCCGACGCGAAAACAAAATTGCTGTTGCGGTTGCTTTTTCAGGCATCGCAGCCACTCTTCTGTCTGGAGGGAGAACAGCTCATTCATTCATTGTATTCACGTGAGACTTTAGACAGAATGTAGCGGTGGTTCCTAAAAGTACACGTGCCAATATTATCAATGTGTGTGTTTGTGTATATACAAAAATTAAAATTGTCTGATAATACGCGCTTGCATCTTTATGGACGCCATCATTCATATGAGTTTGCCTGTTAAAAATAGGCGATGGTTTCACCTACATAACAAGCGATGCCTGCCATGTCTAGTTATGTTCCAGTAAGAACATGTCAGTCAGAACATGTTTCATTTCATGCCTTTGGTGTAGATCTCCGTAGCGAAGTGCAATACGTTGCCCTGTCATGAATCGGCACATCACAAAATCTAATTTTTCCTATTCTTGGCTATAGAAATGAAACTCCAAATGTTGTTGTTACGGAAGTATTCAATAACTAACTGTTTTACTCGGCGTTATGGCTTACATATCTACCGTATATTGTATTAAATAATTTTTTTTTTTTGGGCGTAGCAACGTATGCCGGGACAGCTAGTGTACTTATAAAAAGAGTTATAAAGTAATAAAGTAAAATATCCGAATTTCTTAAAATTAAGGTTACTTAAGTAATGAATTTAAAAATAAAATGCTATCAACAGTTTTGGGAGCAAGTCCAAATTACTTGCCATCGAAAAGACGCGCTTCGACGCAGCACTACTATCTGGAACAGACAGGATTTTATGTGCAAATTTGGACAAACAATTTAATAATTGTTTGCATATTTTACAATATTCATTCAATATGGTTTCATTCATCGTCTTCATGCCAACGAAGAGGCTCCAAACAGCGCTCTTACCATCCTTCTGGAACATCATATAAGCGCCCTATGCGATTTCTTTTTAGAATTCATTCTTCACTGTTTATTTTTAGGGTTCCGGTTCCAAAGGGTACCACAGGGAACCCTGTTGCAGATACTTCGTTGTCCGTCCGTCCGACTAACCGCCCGCCCGCCCGTCCGCCATTGGGTCATATCTCATGAACCGTAATAGCTAGAGAGTTGAACAGAATGTGTAGGCATCAGCAACAAATACTAAAACTAAAAACACATACAAAATACGTTTTGGTTTCTATGGCAGATATACAGTAATCCCACGATCTTGAAATTTGGATGGTTGGTGGCTATATCTCAGAAACCTTTATTGTCGAAATTTCAGTATGAAGGGACCACTAGGGAGGGTACCTTCCACACAAACCCCATTAAACTTCAGGTTCTTATTAGAAAAACTTTTTTGTTTTTTATTCTATCAAACTGAAATTTAGACACCATAAGTTTCTGATATAGGCTCGGTACATTTGTTGGAATCAGTCAAATCGGAGTAGGGGGAGTACCTCCCATACAAACCCCAATCTGGTACACAACCCTCCGTGTACGAGTCTGACTCGCACTTGACACATTTTTATTCTTGCGTGAAGCATTCTGGCAATTCATTTGAAAGCCAAAACTAATTAAACAACAATTGAAATGAACTACAGATGTCGTCAATTTTTTTTTTTTCTTTTGGTTATTGTCAAATGTGATATAAATTGATGGTCGCATCACGACCACTGCGTGAAGAATATAAAAAATAATGAATAGAAGAGATCTACATCTTCTATCTATACAAATAATAAACAATACCCTAACTAAAGCCCGTATCCTTCTCGAATGACCAACATTCCAACCACAGAGTAACGAATACCTTCATCCCAATCCGATACAAGTCCTCGCAAAACTCTCCCGCCATATCGCGTCACAATTGACTACCTTCTCAAAGTTAAGTAATATTTACCAAAAGATTTAATAAGTAATCAATGCAAGCAACAGAGTTAATAACAATAATATTAATAAAAAAAAAAAATATTGTAGCTACTCGTATAAGAGAAGTAATATAAATATCTTAAATATATTTTACGTTTCATCTACAAATCTAGACGCGATCATTGCTCCGGTAACGCATTTAAATGCATTGCAGGGACGATGGTCGTGACTAATACATCATCTACACCTTGTAATTTCCACATACTTTGTTTATTTAAAAACAATATAACTTAGTACTCTAACTCATAATGACTCTAACTATTTTACAATGGAATATTAAAGGATATTCTAACAATTACAGGGAACTACAACTTATAATAAGAAAAAACACGATCCCAAAATTATTGCTCTACAAGAAACTCACTTACAAACCACCACCAACATCCCAATTCCTATTAACTTTGTTACGGTAGTTGAGCAACAACTCTAACAGATTTTGGAGATTTGCTCTCCTAATTCACAAATCAGTGAAATTCCAATTTAATACTAACAACAACGATTTCGACATATGTTCAGCTAATCTTTCTTCTCAATTGGATTTCGTTATTTATTCTGTTTACATTTCTCCCAACAAATGTTTTGACTTAAGTGACCTCAATCGTCATCTAAGTATTACAAATAGCAGAAAATTCATTTTGGGGGATTTCAACACTTTGCATACCACGTGAGGCTCTTCGAAAAACAACCCCAAAGGACATTCCATAGCTGAATTTATTGACGACTCTAACACAGTAGTACTTAACAATGGAGCTGCGACCCACTTCAGCACCCATTTCACATTCACGCATATTGATGTCTCTATTTGCTCTGCAGGTTTAGTGCCATACGCAAATTGGAAGATCGAAAAAGACCTCTACAATAGCGACCATTTCCCTATTACTACTAATTTATTTCCAGCTTTTAACATAAATTCTAACCGTACGCCCAAATTCATTATAAGCAAAGCTAACTGGCCGAAATTCCATGAGATGACCAGTCATTTATCGTCAGAAAAACCTTTCGGTGATAACATAAATAAAAAAGCTGCTAATATTAATAGGATTATTCTCCAAAGTGCGAACATAGCCATACCAATAACTAATCCAACCGCACACAGGCCTTCAGTTCCCTGGTGGAATAAAAAATTATTAATCCCAAAGGAAAAATAAACAAGACCTATGGCACATACTGAAAAACAATATTTCAACCTCAAACTTTATAAATTACAGAAAAGCCTTTGCACTCTTTAGAAGAGAACTCCGTATTGCTAAGCAAGATTCTCTACAAAAATTCTCATCTGAAATTAATCCATCCAGCAACACTAATAAAGTTTTTACTAATATCCAGATTCTGTGGCCTGAAATCACATTTACCTATACTCATGATTAAATCTTTGGAATCAGACTTCCCCCTAACAAAAAAAAGAAGAAATCAGTAATGAAATGTCAAGATTCTGGTCACAAAGCTCATCCGACAACAATTTTCACACACTTTTCATCACAAATAAAAATTCATGTCTTAATAATCCTTCTACACATTCTCACCTTGACCCTATAACAAATCAAATAGAAAAATGTATAACGCCTGGGGCAGACCGCATAACCTATGAAATGATAACAAATAGTTCAACCACAAACAAAAATAGGCTTATCTACCTTTACAATAATATTCTTTCCAATTATATACCACAAGCACACAAAGTCAACACAATAATTCCAATATTAAAATCGAATGCAGATAAAACATCTCTTCAGTCATACCGACCAATCTCCCTCAACCCCAGCTGCTCGAAATTACTAGATAAAATTATAGCTAACAGATTATGGTGGCTCTTGCACACCAAAATATTATTACATTTAAAGTAGTTTGGTTTCAGACGAGGTAGATTTACGGCTAATTGCCTATTGTACTTAGACCATCAAGTCACATCCTCTCTCCAAAAGAAAAACCACTTTTCGATTGTCTCGCTTGACTTCGAGAAAATTTTCTTCAAGGAAGGAATTCACATTATCATAGACCAACTGACCACATGGAAAATCGTCCCGGTCATGATAAACTACACAGCGGCATACCCCAGGGGTCTCTACTGTCTGTAGTACTTTTTTTAATAGCTTATAATAAGCTTTGTTCAACTTTCAGCATGCACAAAGAAATTGACTTCTGTGCTTATGCGGACGATTTTAACATCATCTGCAAACTTGGTAAAGGAAAAAAAAAAGCCATAAACATCAATAACATTCTTACTCATATCCGTAACTGGTGCGAATATTCAGGCGCTAACATATTTATAATAAATGCAAACAAATTCACATATGCAGAAAGAAACTGTGTCAATTTTACATCGAATCGAATCTGCAACAAATTTCACAACATGACAAAATCAAAATACTAGGAATAACTTTTAAAAAAACACACAGATGGAAATCTCATATTCAATTTGCTCCCTGCCTTAAATAACAGACTCAATGTAATTAAAATCCTCAGTAGCTCCAAACTTAGCTGCAACCCAATCTCATTAATGCGAGTTACCAAATAACTTCTCCTCTCAAAAATTAAATACGGTTTATTTATTGATGGGTGCACGCCCCAAAAACTCACTTAAACAAAATTAAAACAATTATAAATACAGCCATCAAACGAAGTTTAGGTGCTTTTCCGACCACATCAACTAACTCTTTGCTTTATGAAAACAATATGTACTCACTAGAATTTGAACGAGATTTTCTTTTACAAAATATGTTCAAGTCTCTCCTTACCAACCATTGTCAAATCCTTCACCAATTCTAAAAGATATCAAAACTACAAGTTAAAATCAGCCATTCACAGAATAATCATGACAAGCTCTGACTTGGATATCCCCATAACCGCCCCAAAATACATCAACTCTTATTGTAAATACCCTCCATGGCATCTCAATTTACACCATATTAATTTATCCTTATCCGAGTAACCAAAAAACTCAACCACACCTGAAGCAATCCTTTCTTCAAATCACCAACCTACTCACTGAACACCAATTTGTTTACACGGATGCTTCAAAAATTGATAGTCACGTGGTATATAGTATAACCACCCAAACAAACACACTTAAAATTTCATCATTACCCTCTCATACATCGATATTCGCAGCCGAGATGATCGCTATCTTTGAAGTCTTCACACTCTTCACAAAAAACTCTAGAAGTAAAACCGGAATATGCTCCGACTCACTTTCTGCAATAAAGGGCATTAAAAATATAAATAACTGCAATATTTACGGAATAAAAATCAGGAATTATCTTATCGAGAATAGAAACATGATTTTGATCTGGACACCAGGACACGTCAACATTTCTGGGAACGAGCTCGCAGATAAATCTGCCAAATACGCTTATATCACTCCAATAATTTGCACATCAAATTAGAGCCAGAGCGACATCTCAGAAATGCTGAAAGACAACATGAAGGCCAGAAGAGAAGGAATCATTGATAATACCTCCCAATGGTATCGAAGGGTAAACGTAACTTTGCACAATTATGCAACAGATTATACCAGTATGGGCTTATCTCGTCTGGATATGATAAAAGTTACCCGACTCCGGCCTGGCCACAGCAAATTAACACACAGTCATATATTTGACAGAACAATTTCCTCAATATGCCAGTCCTGCAGCAATAATCCACCGCTCACAATAAACCATATCCTGAAAGAGTGCCATAAATTTGACGCGGAAAGACGACTAATTTTTGACTCTTCTAATCCTATTACCGTAATCAGTAACCCTTCCCTCAGCAACATAAAACTAATCGTTTCCTATTTTAAAAAAAGCCAATCTATACCAATTGGAATAATTTATGCAATATTTTCACATTTTCACTTATATATTGATTTTATATTATACTTATTCTTACATATTATTACTATTACCTTATTATTATTATTATTATTATTATTACCATATCACTATAATGTAAATAGCTTATATACTTATTATACCAAATCGATGTAATTTCCATACCACCGCCTGAGCCGATAGCCATTGATGATAGAACTCTATACCTTGTTAGCTTGTAATTTTAATTATAAGTTACCTTCATATAAATAAATAAATAAATAAATATTTTACCTTAAGTAAGCTTACGGTCTTCTATCATTTAATTTAGAGTAATTGAAATTGCATTGCAACTTCTTGAAAAAGTTAATAAATAAATAAATAATATGATCAATTACTTAAATGAGTTCGTATAATTTGAAAAGAAGTGTTTTTAATTGTATAGATTTATAGTATCCTCTGTACTAACTGTTTGTGATTTAATAGGTAGATATTTACTACGTGTTGCTTCATATAGATGGACAAATTGTCAAAGCAATTAATATTTCCAAGTTTGACATAATATTGATACGTACTTTATAGATTATTAAATTTAATGTTATAATAATCAGAAGGAATGGCTTGAGAAAGTACAACAGATTGTTATGTTATGAAATTCCATCTGGCATTTCATTGAATTGCTATAATACTAGATGCTTAAAGAATCAATACACACTCGTACATTATGCATATGTGCATATTGATGTGTAAAAGGCCATTTGAAATGTGAAGAAATTGAAATTAAAAATATTTTTATTTTGTTTCCTAAAAAAATATCTTAGGAACAAGGGTAATTTAAGTCAATAGTTTGTTATAAAAACGATTTTTAATCGTATGTGCGACTGCTGTCAAATGTTTGTTTCTTGACAGTTTTTGTATCATACACAACTTAAAATTGCTCCGTAATTTATTTTTTTCGTCAAAAAATTTTTCTGTATGGGGCTAAAAAACCTCAAGGAACCAAATTTGTGGCTTTCTTATTGCATTTGGTAAGTGAAAAAATTACATTTCCCATAATGGTGATTAATGTAAAATCGTGTTTTTAAGTAAAATTAATTTTTTGCCCAACATAATTCTTCTCTTTTTTTTTTTTTGTGTCACTTATGCAATGGATCAAAACACTGCATCCGTCCATAGTAGAAACTATACAATACGCACACACCTATGAAATTGCTCTAAAATAATTGAAACAAAACACGGTAAACTTAAACACGAAACAAAATAGAACAAAACAAAAGGCAAAGAATTCCACCGATCACTACCTAAAAGTGATTAGACAATTGCACAAATGCCAATCAATTTATAATACATGGTTCCGATGAGTTGTGCACAAAATTAAAGTGAGAGAGGGTAAATTGGTCTTGAGTAATAGATTGAAAGATTTGCGGCGAAAGATACTAGTCGGTTAAGATGGCTAAAAAAGGTAAAGGAAAAGGTAAAGGAAAGAAGGGCAGGAAGAGTAGCAAGAAAAGCGTTCTTAATTTAGCGCCTGCCGAGATACCATGTCCACCTTGCCCAGAGATACCAAAAGAACTAAAGCCGCTGGATCCATGCCCTGAGACAACTGGACCGCACGATGTTACACGCGCCCAGCCCAACCATTATCCAGCACTTTTACGAGTACCTGAAACAATGGCTGTCGTTGGATCAGAGAATGGCTGCTACGATAGCATCTGTAAGCTATTGCGAGCTGGATTTCGATGTGCTGAGCGCGTATTCGTTATGGCGCCATGGGGCAACTATGTTGTTTTCCGGTACCACAATTTAAATGACTTCATGTATTTCCTTTTCGATGGCTGTACATGCGATGTGAATCGTTTTCGCTATCTGGATTTAAGTTGTGGAACAGCTGGTTTCATATACTTCGAAAATATGCATGACGTCATCAGCTACATCATACAGTCACGGAAGACCCGCCTCTATCTGGAGAATCTCAATAAAATCGCCATAGATCAAATAGTCGAAGAATATGGCGCCGTAACCTACACGCAAAAATCAAAATGTATGCGATTCTCTTAAGCAAAAATTCTATCATCCTAAATCTCATCTTCAAACTCAACTGGAGCACACGACTTTTAAATGGCAGCAGCCACTCAAGAAGCCGTGAGTTCCACTTGAATGATAACCCACAATAATGAATTCAATATTCTTTATGATTATTAGATCAAAATTTTGCTGTATTAGGAGTATAAAAAGCAAAAAGTAAAATTAATTATATTTTCTTAGAAACAACCACAAATTTCTTTTATTACATAATTCCATATTAGATTGCAAGGGAAAAAAATTAAAGATTTTCAGATATGCCAGAGTTTTGTTCTAAGACCGTGTGACATCAAGTTGCCCGAGAACTTACTATCGTTTTGTGTGTGAAACTTGTCAAACTGTTACATTATTGAAAATCTCTTGAAAAAAGAAATGCAAGACGAATGGATCAAGGTCTGAGTAATACTACACCCAATCCACCCAATCCAAATATTAAGGATTTCTACAAACCCAAGTAATAATAGACATTTTTAGGGCAATAAAAATTCGTTTGTTTTTTTTTTTTTTTTTTTGTTATTTTACTTTTCACTCTTATTTTCCAAGGTTTTGTTGTGAATCCAGAGGACGAGTATATGCTGGGTTCCTTTGAGAAATGAAGCTACAGTGCGTTAGAGTCAAATAAAAAAAATATCTTGTTTTATCATTTTATTAATTTTTTAATGATCTTTTTTATCAAAATAAAAATAAATACATCTTTCATTTAATTTCATCAGAGATCATTATCCTTCCTTAAGAGAAGTCAATTACTTTTTCCTCTCGAATAATTTAATAACGACTTTCTCCTACATCTACATGGTTGTACAGTCCAAAGCTTGGAGCACTCTTGCCAACAGTAGTGTCGTAAGTTTTTTTCTGGCAAATGTTTCCAAAACAAGGCAAATCCATCAGCATTGTAACTCAGTCCCAATTCTTCAATTTTTGGTTGAAATTTACATTTAAATGGCTGCGCAGAAAGCCTCTCTCCAGTTTTTCGCAATCCAAACATCCAAATTGCGTCTTTCCTTGTTAATAATGCTTATTGATTATATAGCAAAATTATGTATTACATTGTTTTTTCACATTTTCTCTCCCTCTTTGCAAGCAATCTAATATTTCCACGTTTTCTTTCAATATTAAAAACATTCGATCAATAATCAGACCAATATGTACTTTTCATATATAGATTATGGGAAGTCACTGCGGGTTCGAATGGGCCTATGTATTGTAACAAACCCGCATAATTAAAGTTCTTCCGAGATTCTGGTGTTTATCAAAACTTTCAAGATTCTCTTAATGATTTCTTATGTAGTTGTCGAAGTGTGTTTCAAATTAGTCCTTTAGAGTGGCATTGCAAATATTCTGCCATCTTTTTTTCTTTATTACATAATCTACATAGGTCGTAGAGAGTCGTATGAGATTCAATATTTCGGGTTAGTTCTTATAACGCGATTTTGGAAAATGCTCTTCTGGTTTAACGCGGTTCTAGTTTTGATTTGAACTGATCAGATCTATTTTATGTATTTTTTTTTTTTTATTTAAAACAAGAAAAAAAATTTTTACCATACAGAAATACTAACTTATTGATTTGACTTATGTTGAGGGTAGAGTCAGTATTCATACTACATTTCTAGCTGCATTGATATTAAGATTGTAACGGAGGCGTTGGGCTAACAAAACGAAAAATTCGATTTCGAACAATTTGTGCAATTGTTGTTGCGAAATTTTAATCAGACGAGCTTATTAACTGAGAGTATGGGAGCTATAAAATCCAGCAATCCTAGGGTCTTAAAATTTACATAGTTGATGTAAGCCAGCGACTTATAGTCATCAAATTTATTTTTCGATAATTCGAAAAACAAGAAAGTCCTAAAATGAACATTAATTTGAATTTGTTTATGAGGTACTCTTCCTAGTGGTCCGGTTCGGCTGATTCCGAGAAATGTACAGCGTCTGGTAAGATGTAAACTTCTTAAATTTCAGTTTTGTAGCTCAAAAACTGAGGGATAAGTTTGCACACATGCAAGCGGGCAGATGGACATAGCTTATTCAACTAGTCTCGTCGAGCTTTATGAGGTTTGAATATTTTAAACATCGGTTTGGATTACGCTGTGTAACATCTAATAGTAAAAATGCGTCGGCTGATAATGAAGAAAAATATCCAGAGCAGTTTAAAATAACCATTAATATATAGCAGACCAAATATTTAATGCAGATGAAACTGTCACACGGTGAAAACGAATGCCTAAAAAATTTTATTTCCACAGAAAAAAAAAAGAAAAAATTATAGTAACTGCATGGCTATAAGGTTGCTAAAGATTGTCTTGCAATACTACTTTACCGCAGTACTCCGGGAGACTTTTTTGTAATGCCAATGGTGGTTTTACGGGTTTTATAAAAGATAACTTGCCTGTATCTTGGAAAAACGATAACAGCAGTCAGTGGTTTTATGACTTCTTTGTGTCCGAAAGTAGTATGTAAAAAGAAAAAAAATGGACTTTTAAATTCTACATCTGATAGATAAGGCACTTGGCCACCCTTCTAATTTAAGCCACCTTACTACAACCGGTTGACCAAAATATAATCCTTAAATTGAAGCATTATTATTATACGTGAAACATATCATGGATTGGATTTTAAATGCACGTAATACTGAATACCAGTCTACAAACATATTAGATGCTGAGAAGCTCTTTTGAATAAAGGACTAGGTTGACTAGATTGGCTTATAGAAGGATTTGACGATATGCAGCTGCAAAACATCAATGAGCTGTTCGCAGATGAGCAATGAAGCGAAGACGATATGATACGATTTATTTTCAGATGCTAAGTAAGCAGATGATACTGAAATAACTTTACCGACATACAAGAACTTTCTTGAAAAAAAAAAAAGTTCAACAGTCCCTTGCCTTGGTTAAATAATAAAAAGAAGACCCTTGTGAAGTTTCAAAAAAATTTTCATTAAAATTTACGCCGCATCGCGAATTAAACAAAACATAAACTAAAAAGAAGATCTAGACAAGACTAAATAACTTCTTTAAAAAGATTATTAGTTTTTTAGAGTTCCGGACCCAAAGGGTACCAAAAGGATCCCTATTGTCCGTCCGTCCGTTCGTCCTCGGGTCATATCTCATAAACTGCAACGGCTAGAATGTGTAGTTCTATCCTGGCATCAGCAACAAATATTAAAACTAAAATATTTTCAAAAACCTAAAGGGGTCCCCATACAAGAAACATTATGGTTTGTATGACAGCTATACGAAGTTAAAATTTAGATGGTTTATGGCATTATATCGCAAACTTATACTGTCGAAATTTCAGTTTGATCGGATTACTAGAGAGGGTACTTCCCATACAAACCCCCATTAAAATTCTGTTTCTTATTAGGAAAACTTTTTTGATTTTTGTTCCATCGAACTGAAATTTAGATACAATAGGTTTTTGATAAAGGCGCTGCACGTCTGTAGGAATTAGCCTAATTGGACAACTAGGAGGGGTACCTGCCATACAAACCCACCATTAAAATTCAGGTACTTATTAGAAAAACTTTTTTGGTTTTTGGACTATTGAACTGAAATTTAGCCACTATAAGTTTCTGATATATGCGGAACATTTGTTGGAATGAGTCATATCGGCCAATTAGGAAGAGTACCCTCCCATACAAATCCCAATCTGGTACGGAACCATCCGTGTACGAGTTTGACTCGCACTTGGCCCATTTTTGATTTATGAAGAATTTAGTGTTAGACTTATTATGTGTTACATTGCAGCATTCAAACGAATTTTTTAATATCTTTTAATTATTTTTAGGCCTTTTTTTCTAAATTGAAGTAAAATTAAGGCGATTTGTTTTGTAACGGTTTTGGATAATGCAGTGTTTTCATTAAACACTTTATAAAAGGTCTGTCCGTCCTGCTTGCATTTGTTTGCGAGAGCTAGTGTGTTCACTAAAATTATATATTTTGTGTCCACGTCAATAATAGGATATGCGATGAAGGCATCATTTAAGTTCTTTTTTTTTTTTTGTAACTGTTCATGTTTTAGAGTACACAGATTAGACAATGTAAAGAAAAACGTATACACATTTAATGTGGGCTCAACTCATTTTGAGTACACTATTTGATAGTCCTTCAATTACATTGTTATATAAATCATTACATTTTGAATAATATTTTTTTGACCATGAAATTTTATTAGTTTATTGATGATTTTAGAGATTCTAAGCCGAAATCATCAAGTTCTGATTACAATATTTTACATCACATGATATAAAAATCATATTCGGTTTTCCATTCTTTTATTTAAAATTTAACTTAATTTTGCCCGGATAGAATGCGAACCGATTGATTTCATTGACACAATGGTCAGTTAAGTGTTCGCAGAGCTGCTTCTTACCAGAAAATACCTACCTATAATCATATGCATATGTACAAAAATAGTTAAATACTTATATAATACACATTAATTATTCTACTGCTCGTAACATTTGTGTACAAGTGTTTTGAAGTTATTATTTCTTCACCATTCAACTCATTCAATATTCATTCAACGCTTACGTAATATGCAGGACTGCGTTAAGCTATTTAGAGGCCTTCAGGCAATGAGAGTTTCGCGTGGCCCTTACAAATTTTCTATTGATAAAAACAATTTCATTCGGGATATTGTATTTGGCATATGTAACTTGTATTCTTCTTAAGCATGGATAGGATCCTCTTAAAATTGGGAGAAGAACACGTACATTTCTGTATATTACAAAGATCGCCAGTAAAGGTGATACTTATTCAAATACTATACCTGTTTGTATAAAAGGTACGAGTAGGGTATTCCTTCTTGCTATAATTTCAAAATGTTTGCTTAAAAATCAATATATCATATCTATAGACGTGTGTGTGTGTACTATAAGTTTGAATTTTGGTAAGCAACATAACGTATGGTGGATTAAGCTCGCTTAAGTAATTCAACTAAATTCGAATAGTAAAATGAAAAGCAGAAGCAAATACTGACAATAATATTGCAAAAGATGGAGAGGAAGCTTTTTATATGTACGAATATGTATTACACTTGTACCTATACCAGTATAACTACGAAGCAAGTAAGCAAGTTGAGAACTTCTTCTTCAACACTTCAAGTTGTTATAGTTGTGGATAGCATTACTACACCGGTCGGCATAAGTATTTTGACATGGCTGAAACTCCACTTTATTCATTTTATTTGAAATCTACATAATGCAAAAATCTAAAAAAAAATTGTTGAGTAAGTATTCGATATTTTACTTAAAAAAAAATTAAATTTATACATTTCAACTGTACTTTTATATTTTCTTAAATTAACAGGAAAAATCAATGTATGGGATAAGTATTTTGACATGTTTTGGTTTGCGATCGTAACAACAAGTGATTACTTTAAACTTTAGGGATGTATCCTTCCTTAGAATATATCACTCTCTGGAGTCGATCTGGGATGGAATCCGCAGAGGAATCGAGAAAGTGTACCGGAATCTCGTTCCAGCCCTTTATGACCTGTTTCTTGTCTCGTTCTAGTTATATCTGCGGATCTCTTTCGCTTAGGGTATCACCAAACATTTTCAATTACGTTCAAATCCGGAGTTTGGTGGTGGCCAATCCAACGTTTCGACCTCAACTTCTGTCAAGAATGTTTTTATCAATTTGCTCTTATGGCAAGGTGCGTTGTGCTGTTGAAGAATGAATGCCTCTCCGATTAAGCTATCACCTGAGGGAAATACATGCTCATTTAAAATCCTCAAATATTGGCTTTGATTCATTGAACCATGAATGGGAACCAAATCTCCGCAAGCCATTAACCGAAATTGATCTCAAGAACATAATACTGCCACCAACATGGCTAACTTTTTCACATACAGGTTCAGCTTTCTGTCTAGTTTTCTTGTTTAATCTAACAAAAACTTTTATTTATTTTTGGATGAGTTGTACTCAAAAGTACTCTCATCTGTCCAGAGTATACTACGCCAAAATGCATAGGGGCTTGCCAATAAACTTTGTGGCAAAATCCAAGCGTTTCATTTTGTTTCTTGTGATTTATAAAAGGTATAGATAGCCCTTGCTGTGCATGTCTTCATATTAGCATTATTTAAACGTCTACGAATTGTTCTTTCGCTTATATGATTCCTTATGCCCATATTCCAGTCTTAAGCTGTAGCTTTGGGTGCTTTGGGTGGGCCGCCTTTAAATTTTCGTACGATCAGCCGATCTTCATGAGTTTGTGGTCTTTCGCTTTCTTCCAGATCGACACAAGTTAGTAACTTGTTTTGCTTTTTTATATTTACTTAGCCGATAATATACCGTTTGGCGTGACAAATTATATTCCTTAGTGATATTTATAACGGGAATCCCCAAGTTAAACTTTGTTACAATTTCAGTCCTGATAATGGCACTTAATTCAGAGATTTTCACCATACTTTTTTTTATTGAAACTCGAAACCTTTTTATTCTTTTATAATTAAATATGATTTCTTAATCAAAAACACTGGTCACAACGCTGCGAACTTTAAGTAGAATAGCGAAAAATGATAAAATCACATGATGTCAAAATACTTATGCCATTATAATTCTTTCACAAACTGCATTTCTCGCTTCAGAAAAAGAATGCATGAAGGAACTAGCAAAATATGTTGCATGCTTATAGCTAAATGTTGGAGCAAATAATAAAGCATAATAAAAGTTCCGTTACATGAAGCTAGAGTGTAACAGAACCACAAAAAGTTTGAATTGCTTTTTGTTGACAAAATACTTCTGCCGACCAGTGTAGTTGATTTGGTTTGGATTGGATTGGTATGGTTGGTATGAGATGAGATGCGGTGCCACACAATATATACGTATGTATGTATGTATATTGCAATATTATGTAGTCAACTGCAATGTGATGCGTTCATAATTTGTGCAACATCTAAGTTCTCGATTTCATATACGAAAATATTATAGTATGTAATTTGTAGCAATACGTTGTTGCCGTAAAGATACTAAAGCATCCATATGCATGCAATGATAGATATTTATATATATATACATACTATGTAATGTTGTTTGAGATATCATCATCATCATCATCATCATCATCATCATCATCGTCTTTGTCGTCGTCGTCGTTGTCGTCGTTGCCATTGCCATCGTGTTCGTCATCGTTTACAATATCATCGTTCTTGTAGTGTATTCAATATCATCTTATTGGCAATATACTAGTAATTCCATTTGGTTGTCATTGCTTATGTTGTATTTCTCCTCTTTTGCGGTAATATTATTGTTGTTGTGTTAATTAACCAGCTCAAAATCAAGAAATTGTTGTAGATTTTGATATTTGTGGTTTTATATTAAATTCGATTTAGCTCCTTCTCTTATTCTCGTTCTTCTCTTTGAGTTGTATAATAGTAAAATACAATATTTATCTTAAACAGAAGCTTGTGTTTCAATTACTACAATATAAATCATGATGTGTTCTTAATGATGTTTCTAATGATAATGATGTTGATGATAATGTTAATGATGGCGATGATGATAATGTTGATACTGTGATTTATTTAATGACTAAAACATGCTCCAAATTCTATCTAGTTTTGTCTATTTTATTGAATTTCATTTGTATCTTATTCATTGAGTTTCGATTTGTTGTTGATTCCATCAATTAAATTTAATTGATTCTTTTGTTTGTTTGTTCTGTTTTTATTACAGAGATTCTATCAAGGTTAAGTTACACATCATCTTTAATGGAATTTAACTGATAAAGTTATTGAGAATGATTTATGTTAGTCATAAATTCTTGGAATACATAAGCAGGTTTAACTATTCAAAGTGAATAGGCAAAGATAACTTCATTTCTTATTCAATTGGATATTTCATAAGTAGTAGCAAGCATCTATAGTTAAAATCAATCATTTCAAAGTCGAAAACAAGTATATTGATATTAATTAATGAGAGTCTAGATGATTATTGCTTTTGTGGATTGTGTAAAGTGCTTAAAGTTAATATATATCAACTGGGTTAAGTAACATGCTTTGTTATATAAAGCAATATTTTTCTGAAAATTCATATAAACCACCCAAGTAGAAAAGCTCGAGGTGGAGCTGAGTATCACCTCACCACCTCACCTTAACTTATCTTTAAAGTACTCGCCACTGGAGCCTCTAAGTCTAAACTGGGGATATTGTTATATCAGCAGTCTAAATTCCACCAAATAACATAGTTCTTGATATATCTTTGAAAGCTTGTTTGCACATTTCGTGCAAAGATTTCTCATTGGCGGAGACTTCAACGCTAAGCATCCCTGGTTGGGCATATGTCTCACAAAAAAAAAAAAAAAAAAAAACTTATGCTGCCTTACTACTGGTACACCTACATATTGGCCAACTAACCCACGTAGAATCTCTCACCTACATGACTTTGCAATCGTTTGCCGTATCAATGCCAATATGGTAAACATAGATAACTGTAATGACTTGGCCTGTGATTATACTCCAGTTATTGTGAACCTAAATATTCTAATTTCTGCGATCCATATTCCACGAAAACTACTTAACAAATCTTCTGACATTCATGGATTCCAAAACTGGTTGCACACTGTCACGAATGTTTATTGTCGAAACTAAATTAATTAGAAATTCTTACTCGAAGCATTCATAAATCTGCTAATAAGTATTTCCAATCGATGATATCATGTAAAACAACATACGTCTCATCAAAATCGTTACGCGTATTCAGTTAAAATTTTGCAAATGATCCAAGCAAGAAGAAGACTGTACTATACTATAGAATATGATTTCTTGAACATAAAACAGCCTTAAACAGAGCTGTGAAAAGAGGACAAAAGCTGTGTTAGCTTAAGCTCGGCAAAAGCAATGTGCGATTTTCTTTTTCAGGTTGAACCAGTTAGTGAAGAATATAATCTTTGGCGGACAACTAAATATATCAAAAGGTCTGTTAAAAAAGAAGAGCCCATCAAAAATTTAAACGGCTTGTGGTGTAGATCTAATGATGCCCTTCTGATGAAAAGCATTAAATTGAAACCTTTATGGATGTCCCTTGACAAATGGATCTCCAAATTCCGTTCGCCACGCTCAACGAGTTGCAATATACAATTAAATATATAAAACAAATAAGAACCTCAGCTATGATAGCTTGGATGCATATACAATGAAGCATCTACCCCTCAAATGCCTACTTTTATTCACACTTATAATCAGCATCTGTCTAAGGTTAAGTTACTTCCCATGACAGTGGAAGTACGCTGAGATCATTTTGATTTCTAAGCAATGTAAGCCTGAATACGAATTTACGTCTTATCGTCCCATCCGCTTAATAGCTATACTCTCGAAATTTCTTGAAAGAGTATTTCTACTACTTACATCTTATTGCTTCAGTGCAATCGAGTATTCTGTCTTAAATATATAAATTTTTCAGGGGGCTCAGTGGTGAGGAATAGGTAAGGAAAAACAAAAAAAAAAAATTGAAACTCTTCATGACTTTTTATACAATATTTCATTTAAATTTTTCATATCTTACACAATCTTTTCTTAGTTCCAAAAAATGGTTGCGGAAAATTTAAAAATATTTTGCCTGCGCTGGATTCAACTGAGTCTGAAGACTGTATGTGTAAATATACATACCAACATATACAGAAAGATGGACGGAAAGTTTTTTTTTTTTCATGTCTAAAAACAAGTCAAAGTCATTAGGGATTTGATCTGGCAAAAGCCAAAAGAAAGAGAAATGATTTGAACTCCGATTTACACACAAAAAATAAAAACTTTAAAAAAATCAAATGGCCACCCATAAGATTGAACAAACAAAAAAAATATATCTTAATTTATTGTTTTAGATTATCTACTAAATATTAATTTCCTTTACAATCTTCAACTACAGTCAATTTTCATAATTAATTTAAAATTTTTCATTTACTTTCACTTATTCGTGTTTCTTTTGTCTTCTATTTCCTATCTTGTCCATCTCTTTCTTCATTCAAAAACTTTGTTTGGTTACATAATTCTAAACTATTTTTCCTCTGTATGCATTTGTTGTTTTCATTTTCACTAGCCCTCCAATTGACGTTGTTGAACTGCTTTTAATATAGTTGCCCACGAGAATGCAGTGCGAATAATCTATATGAAAACTTTTAAATCTTTTAATGTGCCTATGAATCGCATATCTTACCGAAACCAAAAGTGGTCGCTCCAATCTGAAAAAATATCCTGTTAGAAACAAATCCTCTTGAGCTCGTTGTGGAGGCAATATTAGGAGTAGCTTTTGCAAGCGGATGGGCATTCGATACCATGGTAAGCGCTCGTATAGAGCAGTCGCAATTAGCTCACTCTATCATATTGAAAATGAAATAATAGTATTATTGAAATTTAATTATACTTTAAATTTACCTCATTCTTTAGCTTTTCGCTGCCAAAGCAATAGATCATAAGTTGTACGAAAATAGATATTGTATAGAAATTTAAAAAGATAAAATTTTGCCTAAGGTTTTCGCTCATCAAATATTGGCAAACAATGAAACATAATACCAGACAATTGATCGATACTTCCAATAAAATGAATTCACGAAAGGTCTTAGCGAAACGTGTTGCCAAATGCAATGTGGTCTTATGATAATGCAATGTTCCCTTCAAGGATTGCTCAAATCGATGCAATGATAACATATTTCTATTCAATTCCCATGAAAAGAAATTGCAGTTGATATTGTCTAGGACTTCAGCGAGTTCTTCTAATTGTTGTATGACAATACGGAAATGACCAGAAATATTTGTCACATACCAAAGAAAGAGCGTGTCCACTCCTATGGACGAAGTTGTTATGATAAGTGCATGTGCAACAAGAAACAGATATTCAAGTGTATAGAATATAGGCTGGGTTTGGTCGTATGGAGTCCTATGAAACAATGATTGATCGAATGAAAAGGTAGTATTATAATTATCATCAACTTACATTGTTTTCATCACTGTCACTGGCGTAAATTCACCACTCTTTAGGAACGATACCAGAGTTAAAGTAATTGGCATCATCACGTATGAAGTAGCCGTGCAAGTTGAAATTGCAGCATACGCAAAACAATTTAATTGAGCTCGAAGATTCTCTCTTAACCAGATCGTGCGTGCTTTGGAGGATACTATTTCTAATTTATGTAAATTATATCAAATATCAGTATAAGTTGTTTGAATAGTTTGCAATATACAAAAACTCACTTCCATCCAATAAACCATTAACATCCGCATTTAATTGTATCAGCTCGCGTGCCTTGCAAAGAAAGATCAATGTCTTCAATATTGTTATGCTTGACTGAAACAACGGCATTAATGTCCATGTCACCTCTGCAATTTTTTGCTTGGTCATAAACAAGTAAACCAGGATACATGTCCACTGATAGGTGCTGCAAAATAATAAGATGAGCAAGAGCCATGGTCGATTTACTATAGATGTCTGGGGATGTGCCTCTAAATCGATGCCCATTAGAGTAAACGCCATACGCTGTACATATAAATTTGATAAAAGCTTTGACCACGATATCATTATCAGTTTACTGTTTGTATTTGATTTAAGTGTTTTGTTTATTGTTTGATGACTGTTGGCGTTTTGAGGAATTTGTATTGTCCTTTGCTTTATATACCAAAATACTCGTAGGAAAGGTTATCTGCCATGCAAATAATTTTAACAGCTGATGTTGACAAGTTAATGACATTTCATCATTTATTAAATAAACTGTACAAAGTATTGTATTATTTTAAGACTTACGTTGTTTTACACAATTGTTTGCAACACCTTGATTTCCATCTATCTATTTTACGCATGCTTTTTGTGTCTGTGTTCCATTTTGTCGACCCCTCTAGTCCTTCTTTCCTTGTCTAAATCATTTTTGTTATGGCATCAAACTTCTACCTTCCCAACTATATCAATTAAATCGTTGTACGTCATTTTCATTATACATATATTTGTTTTTAGAGTATTTTCACTAGGCATCCACTTGACGTTGTGTATAACAGCAGCTTAATTCAATATTTTCCCATAATATTGCAATATTCCTTTTATACTAGAGTGCTCAACATGATGCCACATCATATAATTGTTTAATTGCCACAGAACTTTTGTTAAGACTTTCATTTAGTTCCTATTGTTCTTGTTGCACAATTCGAAAATGACCACATTCATAAGAATAAATTTACTTACTTTGTCATAATCATTAAACTCTTTAAGACATTGGAGACCCGATAAAATATTGTATTAATATTCTTCATCAGCTCAATGAGACGAGTTTAATAAGCTATGTCCGTCTGTATGTTTACAAAGTAGTCCCTTAGTTGTTGACCTAAAGAACTGAACTTTTGCACGAAATTTTGTTTTTGATGTGAAACATTTCTGGTTGCGGTAGAGTGAAATTTGAAATCGTCATAGGCAATTTTGTTTAATGCTTTTCTTGTCGATCAGAAATTAAGAAACGCGTGGCTTGGGTAGTTTTTAGATGAGGGAACGGTCATAAACCAGTTGGTTTTGTTTTTTTAGTTTTTATATTTTTATAAACGCTTTGCAACTACAACAAATAAGTGGCAATACAACAAAACTTATTTTAGGTTAATATAATCATATTAAAGTTTAATAAGAATAAATAAATAAAAATTAATAAATCGGAAAATCGAATTAAATAAATGAGAGTGAAACACTTTAAGTATGCAAAGTGCATACCTGCTGCGAACGTAGATACCTCAATAGCCTAGTGTGTAAAGTGCCGGCTCGGTCAATGACTCAAAACAACAGAGAGAGTGTGTTCGGACCCTCCTTCAGGATAATCGTTTTTTTTTTTTTTTTTCTCTTAAATTTTGTAACTACAGCAAATAAAAGGCAATATAACAAAACTCGTATTGGGCTAATATAAAATTATTAAAGTTTAATACTAAATCGAAAAAGTGCAAGGGGAAGATGAGAGAAGAATGAAATAGTCAAAGCAAAATAAGTTATGGTGAATGTGTGAGTATGTGTATTGCCAAGCATCGTTTGCCTGTGATAATGTGGGAGAGTGAGAGAGAGACGGAGAAGAATCAAAACGATACAATATGAAATAAAGTGTGATTGAAACTCTTTGACTTGCGAGCGAGATGAATTGAAAGTACAATTGATGTGGTCCTCTCGAGGTTTCTGGACTTAGAATAAATAAGGTATAGATCATATTTTATCTATCAACGCCTATATTAAATAAATTGAAATTTAGTACTGAAATCAATCTTTCATTAAGTCAACGTGTTTCTCATCAAAGGCTCGTGAGTGTTAAGCACACTCACACATTTTTTTTTTAATAGATGCAGTACATTTGACGGAATCCAATCCACCACTGAGAAGGATACCTCCTACACAAACCGAAATTCATATTCAAATGGAACCATCCTGCAAAATCAAATTCAACACTGAAGAATCGAAGCACATTTTATTTAACTTGAGACGAGGTGATTGTCCTCAAGTTACACTTTTTCCATGAATTCTCCCACATCACACTTTTGCTAACTATCTTGGCTTAAAACTTAACAGAAGGCTCACTTGAACAGAGTACATCAAAACAATACGTCAAAAAATTAGTATAAAGGCATTTAGGTTAAACTGGCTGATTAGTTCTCAGTGCAAACTTGGCCTTAAATACAAATTACTTTTTTACAATGCAATCATAAAACCAGTCTGAACATATGAAATCCAACTCTGGGGAACAACAGCACACAAACAATTCCAAACTCCTTCGAAGACTTTTCGGAGTTCCATTTTACATCAAAAATTCAGTCTTGCACAGAGATTTTCGCATACCAGCAGTTAGATACATAAAACGATTGCAAATAGTACAAATTAATTCGGTCCGATTCTTGTGTTCAAAAAAGTGTTTTTTTTTTTTTTTTGACAAAAAGTAAAAAAAACATCATTCAAAGTATTGTTCGCCAGAAGCGACTACTTTTTCCCATCTCTCTGGTAATTTTCGAATACCATCTCTAAAATATATTCAAACATCCTCTCTGGCCCCGATCCAACCATTGAGCCATTTTCCGATTTCTTCAAAAGACCCGAACCGGTGACCCCCAAATCGTTTTGCATCTATCGAAAAAGCCAGTAGTCGGAAGAAGCAAGGTCTGGAGAATACGGCAGGTAGGGTAGAACCTCCCATTTCAGCATTTCCAGGTAATTTTTGACCGTTACAGCTACGTGGGGCCGAGCGTTGTCGTGTTGCAAAATCACCTTGTCATGCCTTTCGGCCGTTTCTGGTCGCGTGAAAAACGGCTCACGCGCACGGCTCAAACGCATTAGTTGTAGTCGATAACGTGCCGCAATAATGGTTTCGTTTGGTTTTAGTAGTTCATAATAGACCACACTCGTCTGGTCCCACAGAGCATGAGCTTTGAACCGTGGATGTTTTACTTTGGCGTCGATGTAAATCCGGTGCAAAAATTCCTTCCTTTGATGTCTTTCAAGAAGCAGTTCCGAAGCGAAAAATCGACTTTCGACATCACACAATATAAGTTTTCAATGGAATGCTGGGATAGAAGAAGACTGGTGTAATCGTTGCAATCAGCTCATTGGGGTCATTAAAAGCGGCTTCGTGGAGTACAATGCTGGGAAAAGTAACATGTAGCACAAACCGCTTTTATAAATACCTGCGACCAGTAGCTGAAGAAAAATATTTTAAAGCCAACCTTACTCAACGTGAAATAACGATGATAATAAAAGCACGCTGCGACATATTACCACTGAATGCAAATCGTTTCACACCAGATATGTCAACCATTTGCACGCTATGAAACAGAAATGAGCAGGAAACAGTGACGCACTTCATATCAAGATATCCTGTGTTAAATGAATTTAGGGTGTCACATTTTAAGAAAATTTCAATTGAGCAAAATGAAATGATAAACATATTAAATGGTGACCATGAAATCAGTTGGAAGACTCTAGCAAGCTATATATGCACAATAGTATATTATTATCTTTTTCTTTTCTTTTTTTTTCCTTTTTCCAAAAAATGTATAAATTAAGTTAATTTTATTTGTACCTATGTATATATAAAAAATTGAATAAAGAAGAGTATACTACTACTACTATAACGGTTGGATGTCTGAGTGGGACTTAGTGTTTTGAAGATATTATATATTATTATATTTTCATAATTTAGGATAGATTTTCTTTGTTAGGAAAACGTAGACGAGAAGAATTCCATGGGGTTTTTCAATGGAATTTATATCAAGTAATTGGGGGGTCTAATCAAGAACCTATACTTCATTATCCTTTACATAGTATTTAAGTAACATAAATGTAAGTTTTGAGTTATTATCTTGTTGAAATAATTGTGAATTATACAAGAAAATGCAGTTTTCCACTTCAATTGAAGTTTAGAGGTCTCATAAATTATATATTGATCAGAGTATAGGCGCATTTGAAAAATAACTAATGAGATACAGACGAGCTAAGGAAGAAACAAATTGGAAATGATATGAAAATAACTTCGAAGTTAATGAAATCAACTTTTCAATTTCTCGCTAAACAATACTGTTTTTCACTTCTCCACAGTTCAATTAACAAAGTTTTATTCAAATTTAAATAGTCAAATTGAAACCGATGGGTATTACCATTTCTCCCAAGTGCATTTTATTAACTATGGTTCCTTCCTGGTCTGTATTTTCTTTCATTGATGAGTCATATAAATCCAAATTTAAATTTATTAAAAACACTTTTTTAAACAGAAGCAATTTATATTAATTCATTCTGAAATTTAAGGTCTTTTATTTATACTGTCATTTCCAAAAGTAAATTCATAGACCAATAAATGTAATTTTGAATGGCACATATCACATATATCGATTTAGATTCTTTCTAGCACATAGTAATCAAAAACATTAAACAGAAATACAGTTTAACCATATACTCGTATGATGGGATTTTTACTGTGACGATATAAAACCAGTTCCAAAAATGTTTCAGACTTCATGATATTTGCACAAGGAACAAAAATGTTATCATACATCTAAAGCGCTACAAACCAAACCTTCAAACCTTCTTCAGGTGTTAGTTTTCGCATTGTCTGCTGTAGTAATGAAACATTCTGTATCAGTAAAGCAGAGGATACTCCAAATAGTATAATAACATGCCGAGAATTCCAAACGACTCTGGCCGCTTTGGAACTAAATGTAAGTCGCGCTCCTGTTCTATATGAATTCTACAATTGATGCCAAACAAAAGTTTATTAATCGTACTACTAAATTTGTCTCAAAATGTATCAGTGCACCGATTTCTAACTTCAAAACAATTTTCTATGTATTCAATAGTGCCCAGATCATAAAATTGGTCACTCCATTTCAGCATGTATTAGAGAACCAACACCTAATGTGCCAGCCTTTCAATCTGTCTCTATATTTGTTGACGTACACCAATAGAAAAGGAATTCCGCTGTTGCCTCATTTATTAAGAATGGATTCCAGTGAAGAAAATCATTTGACCTATGACGGCAATCTATAGATACAGGTCAATAGTAGATTCATCAATAAATTGTTCAGCACTTTGATCTTCACCAAGATAAGAGATATCGTTCCAGTGTGATAATGAATCAGCATAAACCAATTTGTCCTCTGCTGCTTATTTACGAGTATATTGGACATCCCAAACACCTAGGTATATTTTCTTGGCCTGCGTTTCGCGAACTGGAACTCGATACCACATAAAAATAGTAAAATGGTGTTTTTAATTCTCCGAATATGCGTCAATTTCGAAGGAGATGACTTGCAAAAAATATAAATACTTCTTAATGGTTATTTTGTTAAAATTATAAAGAAAAAAACGAATAGGAAAATATATTCAAACTGAAAAATTAATCTTAAAGAAAGTTCGACCAAGTGAATCCAAGAGTGCTTCAATTTAACTGATTCCAAAAAATGTACAGCGCCTATATCAAAACCTTATATTGTGCAAAAAAAATAAAAAGTATTTTTTGTATGGGAGGTACTCTCCCTAGTGGTCCCGTTACGCAGAAATTTCAACAATCTAAGTTTTTAATCCATTCCAATTTGCATAATTTCAAAACCGTGAAGTTACTGGATCGTATAGCTCCCCAATATTCATATGTTTTTTGTATGTTTATCATTCATGGGTGATGATGTTTGAATAACTATGCAAACAATTTGGACAAGGTTGGCATGACTTTAAAATCCCATAGAGCCACGTCGATAAAGTCAAAAACTATTCCTTTCTTATCCGACTTGGTCATATGAACTGTCTCCTTTCAACGTCTGAATAGAAAGTTACGTAATATTCTTCAGTATTGTCAACAGATTGTATTGCATTATTCAATAAATATCTATTTTTATAGTCTACCCACAGTGAATATCATTGAAGTTTGTAACGAACAGAAGAAAACATCGGAGATTCTATTAAGTATAACCCGTTAACCATCAGACGTTGCAAATTTGTCGAAATCAGCTGAATTGGATCACTAGTAAGGGTACTCATACAAACCCAAATCAAGTTCATGTTCTTATCGAAAAAAACTTTATTATTTTTGCTGCTAACAAACTGAAATTTAGACAGGTTAATTGTGTGGCCCACATTCACCAATAATTTCAAAACGTTAAGTTTACTGGATCGTATAGCTTCAATAGAAACCACTAGCAAAACACGGTCGTCTTATTATTTATTTATACATGTATGAAAGAATATTAAGAACAAAATTGTTTAACAAAATGATTGCATTATGCATAGACAAATATCAAACTAAAGAGTTAATATACTTTAGGCATAAGTGTTAGTGTTGTAAGGTAAGATGAGTACCATGTAATAAAGATTTGATTATAAATAAGCCAAATAAATAATTTGCCAAGAATTGCCATAAAAATTGTTTTCATTACCGACTAATTGAATGGAATGATTTAAGACTGTGAAATACCCTACCTACTATTTAACCTACCTACATTCATTCCAATTAACTAAGTACTATGCACTGTCTACAGTTCATCCAACGGTGATGGAGTGATTGATTAATTGATAAACGACGGGATATTAAATGAAATAGCAAAAACAACAAAAACCACAAGAACTCGTCAAGCTCATTTAGCTGAACTCCGATCGGCCCACACATAATGAGAAACACACAATCAAAAAAGATACAAAAACAAAAATAAAAACAAAATTAAACCCAAATGACGCACCTTAAAAGCCAACAAGAAGATAATAAAAAAATAAAAACTATTGTAAGATAACCACAAATACAATAAATACCAAGCAACAATAACAGCCCAAGACAACAAAGTGTTCTTGGATCAACTAAGTCTAGTTCAATTCAATTCAGTTTAGTTTGGTTCACTTCAGTTTTGGGGGCTCACTTTAATTTTGTAAATAAAATGAAAAAACTTATGCGGCACTCAGCATTCGATCAGCGCCAACCGATAAGATTATTTGATATCCAACAGAGAGAGAGAGAGACAGAGAGAGAGAGAGAGACAGAAACCTTAAATTAAATTAACCATTATGACATTAAAACCCAATAGATCTAATCCAATGCGAAGGTATGAGACGCCCACATTAATGTTCACTTAGGTTGAAATACTTTTTCATGTTAGTATTGATTTTTTTTTTCGTATGTTTCTTTTTTTTTTTTTTTTTGTAAATAGTTTCAGCGGGTCTGAGATAATTTTTGTTTTTGCTTTATGATATAAAGATATTAATAAGGAAGCGATTTTGGTTTGTTCATTAAAAAAACAAAGCAAAATGAATGAAAATCTTGTTTGTAGTATTTAGGTTTTTGTGTTTCAAGAACACAATTTCTGAAGTGCTGAACATTGTTACCTTTTTGCTTTTTGCATTAATCAATCAATCAAAAGATTTGTGCTGGTTAAGTAAAGTTAACTCATATCCGTGGGATAAGTCTAAAATTGTAAATTTTTCCGTATTGAAATTGAATTAGTTTTTTTTTTTTTTCTTTTTTTTTTTTGTTGCTTTATATATATCTTAGGGGCATGTTCAGATATACCAAGTTAATGTTAATGTTATGTGGTGTGAGGTAAAAGTCAAAAGATAAAAAATGTTAAAACAAAAGACTTAAGCAACAAACTAGCAAATATTTAGTTATTAACAAAACAAAAATAACATAAATTTAAACGAAAATTTTGTCAATGTTAATTCATCAGCAATTATGTCAACGATATGTACATAAATTGCAATATTTTACAAAATATTAGAAAATATTTAATAATAATATTCATAATAATAATGCCGCAATTAATAGTGATGGTGATCATGATGATAATGATGATGAGAACTACTAATGTTGACAATGATACCTTGAATGCTGATGTAAGCATAAATCATTATAAATGATTTTGTATTATGATGTGATTTTCAATGAAAGCCACAAGGCAAGTGACACAAATGGCACCTGAAATTTCTAAAAGAAAATAATTGGATTAAAAAATTACATGTATTAACTTACCTCATCCAAAACATAATATAGGTATATTATTCCATTCCAGTTACTTGTTTAGTTCTGATCTAAGTTTGGTTTCAAGAAACTAAATATGAATAAGGAGAAAGTAGTTAAATGAAATTGATAAACAAACAAACAAACAAACAAACTAAACAAGTAATCAACAATAAAACTTTAGCAAGACCAACAACAAGATTAACATTACAATAATACAAGTAGTAGTGAGTATAGTGAAGTGAATTGAAGTGAAGTGAAGCAAACATACACAGTATAATGTGTATTGTATTTGAAATACTACAATATTTTGCCACGCATGTTGCCTGTCAAGACTTAGTCACGCATACGACAACTTGCAACCAACAGGCAACAAACAAACGAATAAATCGAATAAAAAATTAGAGACACGTTAAAACCAACCGACTGATGTTGACAAAGTCAGACAGACATACAGACACACAGACACAGATGACTATGACGACGTCTCTAAGCAATTTCCGACAAAATTTTACTTGTTTTCCATTTAAAACACAAGAAAACACAAATAAAATTTCGAGTTTTCCGTATATTGAAATATGTCCACCTACCAGCCTTCTTTCTTTCTCCATTATCAATAAAATGGAGATTGTGAGAGAGTTGGACAGTTAGCCAGTCAGTCAGTTAGTTAGTTAGTATGTCACTGTAGTAAGTATAAATTGACAAAAATGTAAGAAATACATATTTATTGATAATTAAGGAAAAACACATACAATAAAATGAACTCAAATATCTTTGCACTGCATTAAGTCACTCAGTTAGAGTTCATTATATTCAATCTTAGAATAAATATCAGCATCTTTTCTGCTTACATTCAAATACAATTTTACATACACATTTATTGTAAGAAACAATTAAAGAAGTTTAGCTTAAGCTTAAGATTCATCACATTCAGCAATAGCATCAGTAAGCATCAGTATCTGTGTCTGCAGCACTAATGCTGCAAGTTCAAGCATGTCAAGGACAGGAGCTTAACGTTAAAGAAATGATTACGCGAATGTTTGAGCGAATGTTTGACTAAAGCGCATTTACATATTTGCAATTGTCTGAATAACAATAACTAAAACAACTAAAATATTATAGTGTTCGTAAATAAAATCATGAAAACTCATGGAAATCATGGTCTAACCAAACATTGGATACTCTTCATATTGTAAGCTCATGTCTCTTTGTAATAAAGGATTAGCTAATTCTTAATTTTTAACATACTTTGGATCATATGATGACTAACTAATTATGCATTCCAATAACCAATCTAAAATGACTAAAATATGAGGATATTATAATAATAAATACTATATACTATAAAATACATACTATGGAATCTGTTCTGTTTTATGAAAATCTTTTGGGAAGCTTACATCTTGCATCACTCTTTGACCTTAAAAGAATCTAAAAAAGAAAGCTTTAAGAATAGAATATGATCGTATAACATTTAAAACTCTGGGACTTTAGACTTTATTTATTTCTCTTGTAATGTTAAAAAGTCCAATATACTTAGTATATATAAATTAACCATATATAGTACATATTGTTGTCAGGAAGGGCGCGTTTCCCCATTTAGAAGATTTACCTATGTCCAATTCATAGCCATTTGAAGATTATTTAAGAAGGTAGAAAGAAAGGTTTCTCCAGGTATTCATTAGCAATTTTGTACTCGTGTTGAAAAGTGAGCTAGTTTTCATATTAACGAAATTACAGAATGTCTATGATTGTCCTGCGGAAGGACTAGAGATCTTAATGTAGTACTGAGTTTTTAACATAATAAAAAGCTACGATATGCCTTCTTAGAAATAATGACTAAAACCTTTGTAGGACTACAAAATTTGTAGGATTATAGCCGTGCCCAAAAGTTGGATTCCATAACTTTACACTCGTTTTAAGATTATCTTTTAAATAAGTAGTTTGTATTCAAGGCGAAGTTTGAAATGAATGCTTAGTAACCAGTTTAACCGAAATGCTCTCGTATTTATTTGTTTTTTTTTTTTTTTTTTTGATGTGATGTGCTCTCTCCATGTGAGTCTTCTATCATGTATCTATCCAATTGATTTCACCAAAGCTCATTTAAGATGCCTTTGAAAGCATGTGTGCATATACATAATTTTAACTAGAACTAGGTGGCTACATTATTCAAAACAATACAATGCAATTGTAGGCTGGTGGACAATTGAATATGAATCATCAATCCATAAAGATTAACTTAGGTAATAACCTTACCTTACAAGCCTTACGACCCATTGTGATGCCAGTTTATAGGAAAAAAAAGGGGGATGGGCAGATTGGAATGGGATAATTTAAAAAGTTTTGAGTATCTCTGAGTTGTGTAAAACCCTTAGCCTCTAAAACCAGCCCAAATAATCCATGAACAGAGCCAGGTCCCTCATTTGCAAGTTTGTCAAACTGTCAGATTATCAAAGAAAGGTTTCCCAAGAAAACGAGTTAAGGCAAACAAAAAGAGCAGAGTAGTCACATAGGAGGTGTTGAATACTTTTTGGTTCTTCATCATCGCGATCATCATACTACAGTTATAAATACATATGCTTTAAAATATTAGAAACAAAAAAGGAAGAAATATAACAATTTCACAGCATAAACAAATGTTAAGAAATAAATGCAAAAAAATAAGCTTAAAAATGACAACGACCAACAATTTGTGTGACCGTTAAAATGAATTTCAAACGGAGAAAATCAATTGGAAATCATTAAAAATAAGACAAAACATAAGAAAAAAAAAACAGTTCAAAAAAATTGAAGATTTCATACCTTTCATAAAAACATACTACTTTACAGATTATTTAATCGGTCATTCTTCAAATTGTACTTAATGGACTTTGGTTTGAATATTTGGATTAAAATTGATGGTTTGCTATAAAGCAAAGGGTACCAAAAGGAACCCTATTGCAGAGACTTCGTTGTCCGTCCGTCCGTCCTCGGGTCATATCTCATAAATCGCAATAGCAAGAGAGTTGAACATTTCACAGAATGTGCAATTCTATCCGGGCATCAACAAAAAATACTAAAACTAAAATATGTTTAAAAACTTAAAGGGATCCCCATACAAGAAACATTTTGGTTTGTATGGCAGCTATACGATCCAGTAATCCCATGAACTTAAAATTTAGATGGTTTTTGGCATTATATTAGAAACTTATATTGCCAAAATTTCAGTTTGATCGGAATACTAAGGAGGGTACCTCTCATACAAACATCCATTAAAATTCAAGTTCTTATTCGAAAAATTTTTTTGTTTTTTGGACTATTGAACTGAAATGTAGACACTATAAGTTTCTGATATATGCGCGGTACATTTGTTGGAATCAGCCAAATCGGCCGACTAGAGGGAGTAGCTCCCATACAAACCCCAATCTGGTACGGGTTTATTTTGGTAGGAAAATTGTGAATAATTTTGGTATACAAATAAAACCATACTCAACAAGTTTGTTATTCTATAAAATATATGTTTTTCTTAAAAGGTAATAGCTCTATAACTCTAATCAATCTTAATATTGTACAATACTACGAGTATGGTGCGTCAAATATTCTAAAATTATAAGGTTAAATTTTCAAGAACTAAAAGTTTTTCATTAATAAACTTATAATAATCACAAATGTTTTCTATTTTTAAGACATAATACGAGTATTATATGACAATAGATAATGCCCTTTCCCCTAGTTGTTGTGAAGGGTATTTGTTATTTTGGTATAAGCGCAAAGTACTAGAGAAATAAAACTACCAAAATAAAGCACAATAAAGGTCTTGTCTTAGTTATGGTTGGCACTGAAAGATCTTTTGGTGCGCCGCAATGGCATAAAAGATCGCACAGCAGGAACTTGCAACATGCAATGGTAACAAAACAATGACAATATGCTCCACAGCAGCAGCAGCAGCAGCAGCAACAGCAGCAGCAGATACAACAGAAACTAACGACAATAACAACAACAATATTATTCACACGAGTTAAGCGACAACAGAAACAAGCGCATTACGTTGGTCATGGACATCAAACATGCATGACATGCATTTATTGTTTTGCCTATGGCTGAGAATACTTCGGATCAGACAAAAACATCTTTCTTTATTTATTGAAACAACAGTACATTGTGTCTTATGAGGTAGCGCACAACAAATTAGACCAAACACAATTTTTTTTTTTTTTTGCATTGTTTACTTGCCTCCCGTAGAATCGGGAGAAGTGTATTTTGTCAGAAGCCTTACCAAACATGATGTTTGCTTTGGATTGCTCTTAGTATCGGTGTTCACCGTCGACCTTATGTTCTGGTTTAAAAGTATTTTCTTTGTTCAGTTAAATGATAATTTTTGTCATCCTTGGATGTTGTATGATCAAACGCAAAAATTGTATGGCATTTATATTTGATATGTATGGCTGACTCACTTATTGAAGTGCTGGATCGTGAAGGTGGTGAAAGACGATGACTGCTATGGTGACAACATCATGAGGTGGAAAGTAGAAACAACAAAAACAGCAGCAGTATTTCTCATCAGTACCATGGTGTAGCAGTAGCACCTTGAGAAGTAAAGTAGTGGTATAAGTTGACAATATGTTGGTAACTTTGCTAACATTACTGTGGCTACTGTAGTGTTGTTGCTGTTGCTGTTGCTGATGTTAATGTTGATATTGCTGTTGTTGCAGCTGCTACTGGTGACCGACGCATGTTGGTTGCTCTCTTGTTGTCAAAGGCGGCAGCATTGCTTTGGGTCAATCAGGATATTTATGCGCTCGACTCATGCAAATCAAGTTAAATATTTATTGAACCATTTGTTTTGTTGTGGTTTTTAGTGTTGCATGTCAATGAGTTTTGTTGCATGAAATCTTTTATTTCGTTTGTTTTGCGAACCAAGTTCATAATTTACATAAGAAAAATCTTGATTTTACGCTTTCAAAACCATAACTCAATGGTGTTCTATGTTATGGAGTTGTTCACTTGTGTACGAACATTTATACTTATGGTAGATATAGGAAATATTTGAAAGCGAATTTGGCATATTGTCATTATACTCTTCACGCAGTGAATAGTATTATAAGTTTGTCATGAAGATTGTAATAGACAGAAAAATATATCGGAGGCCCCCTTCTTATTCCTTGTTTTTATATTTATAAAACAAGTTATTGATGTTGTTGCCATTTGCTTTTTATTTGGTTTACTTGAGATCTAAAGATTTTAAATGTGTTTTCTTTAAATTATTTAATATGAAACTGCAGGAAATCTGTTGTGAGTTTGTGAGAGTCTAGAAATATGGAAGAAAATCTTGAAGGGCCATAACACATACAATATTTATAATCAAGAGGCCCCAAAAAAAAAAAAAAAAACACTATTTTTAAAGAATTTTTCTTGAGAAAATTAAAATTATTAAATTAAAGATTTAACCAATAGTATTATAGTGACTTTTAACGGAATATTAAAATGTTTTATTTGTCTTGCGCTGGGCACAATATTTCTGAACTGGATCAACCACTATGAAAAGAACTGAAAATATATTGTAAATATAATGTAGGAGTATGTATCATCTTGTAATTAAAGAAAGGAATGTAACTGAAGGCCCCGGCAGCCACGGCTACTACAAATAATACTTTGTTAATTTGTAGTTTTAACTGTAAGTTAGCATTATATAAATAAATAATTAAAGAAAGGAATAAACAACTTGATAAAAAAAATCAATTTTTTTGTTAAATTTATTTATTGGTAAGAAAAAAATAAATCGTTCAGTAACTGAAAAATATACTTAAAAACCTTTTGTTAAAAACTAATCGGTTATGCCGTTTTCAAGAAATCTTGCTCACTGACTTTAAAAACATACATAGTTTTGAGAAACACTTTTGAAATTTCAAAAGAACTTCACATATGAAGAGAGTTCAAATTGGAGGTATCTTTTTAAATTTTAAATAAAAGACATAAATTAGAATTAGAAATTACAAAACATATATCATGTAATGTTAACAAACGAAAACATATTCTTATCTTTTATCAGTATTTCTTTACATAAATCCACTTTTATTTTGACCTTAAAATAATCATCGTCTTTTAACGAGCAAAACAAACTTTTCTCTTTTAAACATCTGGGAAAAATGAATATTAAATAATAATATAATAGTCTTTTAACAGCAAATTAATAATTAAATTTCTGTAAAAAAATATTACATTTGAAAAATAAAAGTTTCGCAGCCTTTTCTCCTTCTCGTAGTCTATTAAGTAGCGGCATTTTAATAATCTGAGCACCATTAAACATTTGCTTGCTCTGTACACTTGCTGGCGGTGTCACTAAATAATGCCTCGCTATAGGAAAAAGAATCCCGTACTTCTGCTTGTTCACCTTCTACCATGTTAGAGGGTTAACGTCATTCGTCACACGTTTTACGCTAAAAATTGCGTAATAGTGTTCCGGATTATAAGATGAGCAAGTAGAGGAATGTCATCTTCTTCTTCACTGTCACTCATGTCCATTAGTGAAGTCATTGTGTTCTTGAAAGATGCACGTTTATCGTTTACAGAATCTTCAGTTTTATCCAATCTAGCACACTTAACATTTGAACAACGTGAACTTGAAAATACGTATGTTTGACTATCTTCAAGCAAATTCACTTTCTTATTTTTAAAAAAATTTGACTTTATATCTTGGACCAAGGGTGCAGTCACAAACAATATTTCATTTTCCAAAATTGAAAATATTCTAATAAGTTCCTCTCTTAAAATGGCTGTCATCTCGCCAATGTGTTCACCGGATCAATCAAGGTTATTAAGAATTCTTTCCAAAGTGGTTATTAAGGGAATTACTGATGATACAGAAACATCGGCTGCACTTAACTCTTTGGTTACTTCTTCAAATGGTCTCAGTAAACTGCTTAGTTTTTCAATGAGCATCCACTTAACGCAAGCGTAAAGCTCTTTGACTATTAAAATACGTTCCAGCATATAAAAGGTGCTGTTCTATCTGGTAGCACACTCTTGTAGTCATGACAGTTTCTTGAGATTTCAGTCCTTCTTTTAATAAGTTTTGAATCTTATGTACAGCATAGTCGATGTGTTGAACATTTAATAAGGACTTTTTTCATATTTGCGCCTGCATCCCGGACTACGCCTTTCACTTTTTCTTTAGGTATTTCCCATGACGTCATGATTCTTTCAAGTTTATAAGCAATAGTTTCTCTGGTATGACGGCTGAACACTTCTGCCTTTAACACTATCATTTTTCTTTCGAAATCTTCTGTAATCCCATGACAAGTAAGACTCAGAACAAGAATCAGACCAGATGTCACTAGTAAATGACATTCAGCAATTCAAGTAATTTTTGGCTCACTTTGCCATATAAATCGTCGCAGATAAATGAAGTAAAATTCTGACGAGACTTTAAATTATAGGATGGACATAAATGCTTTACTAGTCTTCCGAATGCAACACAAACTATTTGGCAAATCTTCTAACGCAATCAATTTACTTATTGATTTATCAACTGCCAATGACATCTCAGATTTATCAGCCCAAAGTTTCCTTTCCTCGATGCATTCTTGACATTTGTTTAACATCAGATTTATTTGCTTTGTATGAAGATGATGGACGAGACTGACACTCGGACAGAATACTCGGTTTCAAGTGATTTCTCATAGCCGTCGTAGCGCTTCCTTTTCGAGAATATTCATTCTTACAAAGGCCAAATCAATAACCACACTCTAAGGCCAAAAATTATTATTAACTCGGTCACGAAATTTCTTATTCTCAAATTTATAGCAAATCTAAACGCACTTTTTTTAAGAATGAGAATGTTGGCGTCTTTCGACTAAGAAGCGTTGAAAAAACTCTTTCGAGTTCTTTTGCGAGAATTATGAAGCGTAGATATTTGTTTCCATTCAATATTCTATTAAATCTTCAATAAGAATAGTGTGTCTTGGTGATGTGAATGAATTTCTTTCGTCTTTTTTTTTTTACAAATTTAATTTGAACTATTTATTTTTCCTCCAATTTCTTGTAGCCTTAATTTATTTATAAAATGTGTTTTTTCAAGCTCGATAGAAAAAAAAAACAAAATAATTAAATTTTGATATACACATATTTTATTAGTTTCAGTATACTCTGGCACATAATCATAATGAAACACGTTTGAATAACGCTACGAAATTATCCAAATTTACTTTGAAAACCAATCGTCGATTCGCGCAACTTATAGACGACTTCGTAATTTTTATGGTGCACATAATCGTCTATCTGAGGAAGCCAACTGTCGTATTGTGGATAGATTTCAACTCAGTGATAACTCAACGTCAAAGGAATATGTGTACAGAAGAGAATATCACCGTTGTAAACGAAAGTGTGGAAGAAGATCCAAAATTATCGATTCGTCGTCGGTCGTAGGGATTGGGGCTCTCTCCGTTCATTACGTGGAAATTTTTTCACGAAGATTTTGGCCTACACCCGTATAAGATCCAGCTGGTGCAGGAATTGAAGCCACGAGACCTTCACATGCCTCGTTCTTTCGCCAATTGGGCAGTTGGCAACTGACCCGTTGTTTTATCGTCAAATTGTATTCAGCAATGAGGCTCATTTTTGGCTTAACGGGTTTGTTAATAAGCAAAATTGTTGCATAAAAAATCCACGCTGGTGGATTGAACCTTATCTGTTCAAAAATGAGGTCGGAGTTTGCGTTACGGTAAATGGAGATCATTACCACACCATGATCAATGATTTTTTGTTTTAAAATATGAATGACATTGATCAGGACGAGATGTGGTTTCAACAGGATGGCGTTATGTGCCATACTCCCCGCAACCATCGACTTATTGAAATCAAAATTTGACGATAAGTTGATTTCGAAGAATAGACCAGTCAACTAGACTCCAAGGTCCTGCGATTTGACACCTCTCGATTATTTCCTGTGGGGCTACGTGAAGTCACCGGTTTATGGTGATAAACCACCAACAATTGACACCTTGGAAGGCAACGTTATGCGTGACATACGGCCAGCAGTGGTCGAAAAAGTGGCGCAAAATTGGACATCCAGAATGTGCTTCGTCAGGTACAGCCGTGGTGGCCTTATGCCCGAAATAATTTTTAAATGTTAATGCCATGTATTGATCTATTTTTTATTACAATTTAATTACATGTGATGTTTTTCACTTTATTTTTCAAGTTTTATCGAGCTTAAAAAGCACCATTTTTGTATGTTGTTTTATTTTTATTAGTAACGAATAAGTTTTTAATGATTTGAAAAATTTCCGTAGTTTTTTCAACCAAATATAGAAAAATAAGCACAAGCACATATTTTTTTGTGTAAAAACAAAAGGGAATTGTATAAGAGAAAGGGAAATGGTTGGAAAATTGAGGCAGGCAAAATAATGAGGATGTCAAAAACAGCAAAAAAAAAAAAAGAACAAAAAAAAAACGGCCAAGTGCGAGTCAAACTCGTACACAGAGGGTTCCTTACCAGACTGCAGCTTGTATGGGAGATACCCCTTTTAGTTGGCCGATTTGGCTTATTCCAACAGAAGTGCAGCGACTATATCAAGAACCTATAGTATCTAAATTTCTGTTCAATAGTGAAAAAAAAAAAAAAAAAAATGTAATTCCCTAGTAGTCCGAACAAACTGAAATTTTGACACTATAAATTTTTGATCCACAGCCACCAACCACGCAAATTTCAAGATAGTGGGGTTAATTTGAGTCCGGAACCCTAAAAGTGAAGAAAATAAAAAGAAAACAAAAATTGAAAAGACAAAAAGAAATTTTTGGCGCATTTTGAATGCAAATTGAAAAATAAATGTTAACAATTTCTTTCGTATAAATAACGATGACAACAATAACACGACAACATCAACAATATTAACCAACAAGATACAAACAATAACAACAACATTCAAAAAGTATCTACATCGACATTCGTTGAACGGAAAAAGACATTTGAAGACAACATCATGGAGCAGGAAACATTTTTGCTGCATCTTGTTGCACTCGAATGTTGTTATCGTTGTTATTATTGTTGCTGATGTTGTTGTTATTAGTGAGTGTTGTTGCATATCTTGTTGGTTTAGTTGCATCTGTTGTCGTTGTTGTTGCTTCTGCTGTTGCATCAATGAAAGAGGAAATCAATGTTGAAGTGAAATTGTTTTACAAAAACCAAAACAAGAATAATGAAAATAAATAAAAATAAAAGGAAATGAAATCAAGAAATACAAAATTATATTCAATTCATTGGATCAAATATGCCTACATACATAGTTCTTACCGATAAAAGTGTGAGGTAAAAAATTGTAAAAATCTATTTACATAATTACGTACATATATTATAACATCGTTCACTGTCCTAGCTGAGCACTCTTGTACATACTATTTCTATGGTTTCCTTTTTAGATATAGTACTCGTATTATTTGTTATTCATGCTAGATAGTATTGAACCTAAATAATATTATTATTTTTATATATTTTTATTTATAAAGCGCCAACATAAAAATATCGCCAGAATGGCATTACAAAAGAAAGTTTCATCCTTTATCAAAATACATTTATCTTCCCATTCTTCCCTTTCATCGAATGTTGTGAATGGTTGTTGTTGTTGTGTTGTCATGCCGCAAAATGACTTTGCCATATCTTCTGATCCATTCTCGCAAATTTTCGATCAACACATGGTTCAGACTGATCATTTGCTAACGCTAGCGATTGGTATTAACTGTTTCACCAGCATTGACAATCTCGTAGTACACGACATCATTTTGATCCTACCGCACACACAGCATTGTATTCTTCCCGATGCGCACTCAATGTTCTGCGTTTGGCTTCCTAAAATATATCCATCTTTCGTAGACAGTCACAACCCAATGCGAGAATCCTCTTTATTCATGGCATTGAAGGAGCATTTCGCACACAGTTTTTCGCTTTTCCATATGTCGTCCGCCGAGTTCAAAGCGATGACATTAAAATCACCACTTTTGAATCGCCAAAACCCGTTTACAAATCTTGATCATTGACACAAGGTTGCCGTAAATTTCCACGAGAATTCGATGATTTTCCGACCCTTTTTTCTTTTCATTGAACAAGAAAATCAATACGTGAACAAATACCCATAACTAATCTATAATGTCGCCATTTTTACAACTTAAAAGAAGCATAAAGCTAAACTGTAAACAAACAAATAAACACACATCGCTTTTTTTAAGGTTCCGGACCCAAAGAGTACCAAAAGTAATCCTTTTGCAGAGACTTCGTTGTCCGTCTGTCCGGCCGTCTGTCCATCCGTCCGTCAGTACGTCCGTCAGTCAGCCCGTCCATCCGCCCGTCCGTCAGTCCATCCGTTAATCCGTCGGTCCTCGGGTCATATCTCATAAACCGCAGTAGCAAGAGAGTTGAAATTTTCAGAGAATGTGTGCTTCTATCCGGGCATCAGCAACAAATACTAAAACTAAAATGGTTTGTATGACAGCTATACGATCCTTCTTTATTTGAATTTCATTGGTTCGTGGCTATACATAAAAAAAATATAATATCGAAATTTTAGTTTGATTGGACCAATAGGGAGGGTACCTTCTTTACAAACCCACCATTAAAATTCAGGTTCTTATTCGAAAAACTCTTTCGTTTTTTGGACTATTAAACTAAAATTTAAAAACTATAAGTTTCTGATATAGGCGCGGTACATTTGTTGGAATCAGTACCTCCCATACAAACCCCAATCTGGTACGGAATCCTCCGTGTACGAGTCTGACTCGCACTTGGCCCATTTTTTTATATATCACTAAAATAAAATGGCTTTATGCGCCATCTCTTGGAAAAAAAAACGTCATTTTAAACTTGAATCCCTGGTAATATTATGAAGGCGTTTAAAACATACAGTCTTACATAAAGTCTAAATCATAAACTCCGCAAACATTTCTTTTATTAGTAAGATAATATATTGCTGATCAACCTGATTCTTTCAGACGTATTACTGCAATCACTTGTACTGATTATATTCAATGCAATTATTGCTATGTCATCTGCACATTATTATCGACTAGTTTATCTGAAGTATACATACTCTTACTACAATATATTGTTTTACATATGGGATGGGGTACTTTGCTAATAGAATTTTTATCAATGCATTGCTCATAAGTTCGTCATCCGAGTAACAAACATTACATTCTATTTTCTAATTGCATTCAAGTAAAATGTTGCTGATATATTGGACATATTTATAAAGGTAAAGTGATGGATTAATTGTCCATAACAAAATTGAAATTAAACAAAAAGCTTTAAATTGAAGTTGCGAAACTTAAGTAAGTTTAATAAAATTTGTCTCTGCATACTTAAAAACAAGAAAACAAAAAGAAGGTTAATTTTGGTTATGACGAATTCGTTATACTTGTACTCTTCACATTAGATGTATGGGTCAGATATCCAAATTTAAGTGAAGAAATAATTAATTAATAATTATAATCTTAGTTCTAATAAATATAAATCGGGGTTTATATGGGAGCTGTCCAATCCAGTTATCATTGGATGTTGCTGAATATAGGTCAGATACAAATTCTGTCCAAATTTCAGTTCGATAAAACAAAAAAAAAAAGAGTTTTTCTAATAGGCAGATAAATCAAAACCTCTGTTTGTATGGGATTTACCTCTCCTAGTGTTCAAATTCGGCTGATTCCGTAAATACAGTACAGTATTAATAATAAAAAAAAAAAAAAAATACTTCCAAAATTTCACCTCTCTAACTCAGAAACTGAGGGACCATACATACATGCATACATACAGACAGACAAACTGACATGGCTTAATCAACTTACCTCGTCGAGCTAATTAAGAATATATATTTTTTATGGAGCCTCCAATGTCTCCTTCCTTCTGTTTTAAACTTTATGACAACATTCATATACAATATTACATTCTTCTGTCGATGTCATGTACGATTTCATGTAATAAATACTCACCTCAGAGATTTCAAGATGCCGACGATGACCAAATTATACAGCAGTCAATATCATACAAAGCTTCTGACGCATCCCAAAATTTACATTCAATTACAACCTCCAGCACTATACACACCTCCATCATTTTTTAATTTATTAAAATGTATGGTAGAAATAAAATACAAACAAAATAAATGAGTTAAATACTCATCCGAATATGAACAGACATTAAACTAATGTGAATATGCGCTTAAACTTATGGTGCAGAGAAGTGTATTATAGTTAAAGAAAAATGGAAACAAAAGAAAAAGTCACACGCTTTCGAGGAGAAACTTACTATTTACTTCATTGTCTTGGGTGATTTTTTTTTTTTTTTGTAAACTTTTTCCATATGTGATGACAGACAAAATGGATAAATGTTGTCGCTGTTGTTATTGTTGCCATGATGAGATGGCAGTATTTATACAATGAAAGTGGGAAATGCTACTTTCGTGTGTCTACCATTTAACATCAACATCAGCAACATTTACACTGACAACATAATAATGCCAATTGATAAAAATATGTCAAACGAAAGTGAATTTTAAAGCAAACAGAAACAATATATATAAATATAAAAATAACAACAACATAAATAACTAATAATTAGCAATTACTTCCTGTCGCCCATTTAATTTGTTGCAATTTGATATTTGCTCAGTTGTACTGTACTCTGGATCTCTCTATCATGGCTTTCGCATTATCTACTCGTATGTAGCTTTGTATAAGTATAACTAGTTTTCATACCTTGTCATGATAATATGAAAACGTACTAGCACTTTCATGAGGATTTTTGTAGGCCCCATTGCGTGTTTCATACATTAAAGTTATAAGTGTGCCCAGGATTAATAGTCACTCAGTCCCAGTTGTTGAATTAGCTAGCTGAAATTTTTTACAAATATACTGATATATTATAATTACAGAATGTTGACTTCGATTATTTGAAGAAATACGAGTATGCAGTTTTAAAAAAAATACCAAAATGAACTCAGCTTTTAACTAACTTTTTTAACTGCTTACTGGCTTATATTTTTTTCCTTTAAACTATTGAAACTTTATATTGGCATATCTTTTATTTTATTCTTTTAAAAGTACAACTTCCTGACAAAGAAAATTACAAGGCAGGGAAACTAAAGACGGCAAAAGTCACAGGCCTGATTATCCGAGTTACGGCGCATGTCGATTGCACACAGTCTACCGTGCGGGCCAATGAATGTACGAGATGAGAAAGCAGTGATGGCAATACAATAATGAAGCAGGTCTATGCTGTGCTGGAGAAGACTAACCTGAAAAAATACTTTGGCTGATATGATATGATATGATATGATATGATATGATATGATATGATATGATATGATATGATATGATATGGTATGATATGGAGAACCTACACGTAAGTGAATAGAGGGATGCCTTGGATCCTACTCTGAAGCATTGTAATACGTAAAGTAGTTCCGGAATAGGTAAACTGTACAAACGAAACTTCAAAATTAAACTGATTAAGCAAATCATTTATAGAATAAATAGATTCTTTACAAAATACGCTCAATTTTAGATACGAGTTTTGCGATTGTTTCTATTGCCAAACAGTTAAATATTTTCTCAGTTCAGGTTTGAAGGGTGCCAAATAACTTCTATAAAGCGGAATTATTTGTTTGTTAATTACAATTTTCTTTCTTATATCTTTTGTGGGTCGGTCACTTTTTCTCTTCCTAACAACAAAACAATAAATTTATTTACTAAACTTCAATTTATTTATACTCAATTGTTGTAAACTTAAAAACAACAGCAATTACAAATGAACTAGCAATAGCAAAAATACAAATGCAAAAACAATTTACAGGAAATTGTTACTTTTTATTAAATTTCTATAACATAAAATATTATAGTTTCATTATTTGGTTTTCTGACTAAAATTTTTTTTTTAATATTTTAATTAGGAAGGAAAATTAAAAAGAAATCAATACCGAAGTAAATATTAATGTCATTCCATTGATGCTTTTCCACCTTTCATATTGCAATATTTGCATTTATTTTCATTTCGAAATTATAATCGATTAGGCCCCCAAAAATGTTAATCAAAGTTTGACTTTTGACTTTCAGAACACAGCAATACTAGAACCAACTTCTAATTCATATTGTCAACGATTGTGTTCAGACAAATACCCTTCATACTCTTTGCCCATTTATAAAAATGCCTCGAATTTTTTCAATCTTCTTTCGAAGGCATAGCCGCCATGAAAGAAATATATTTAACTGTTAGTGTTTCTACACTAAAAACCCATTTGTTTTTAAATCAGTTTATGTGAAGAATGTATAACATTCTTACAATTAGCAAAACTTATTCGAAAATTGGATAAATCAGGCAAACATTTTATATTGTTACCATATTTGTATGGACAACTTTTTCCATTAAAAAAAATTTAACAAATTAATTTAACATAGTAGCCAATGTTTTGGACTTTTGGTTTATCTTATTACATCTTTTTAGAATATTTTTTCATTTTAAAAGTTGATTTTGTCAGAATACTTTCGTAAGGTAAAATTTTTTTTATTTTAAAATTTAAGAAAATGGCTATTAAGAAGCAAAGAAAGAACAAAGTCCATAAGATAAATAATAAAGCCATTTTCCTTAACTGGAATCGAATTCCAATTCGCGTAACGCAAGGAAAACCAGGAAAACTTGCTGTTTGGAATATCCAATTCAAATATGGAGCTGGATGGAACCCTGAAGTGAATTGCGAGGAATTTGGTGTATCAAATGCTGATGAGTTCCAATCACCAGGATCTGACCAACTGGTTCATGCTGATTCATTATCGGACTTGGACCATAACTCTTATCTTGATGAAAGAAAACGTGATCTGTCCATGCAATTTGGCCTGATAGGTAGCTATAACGAGTCAAACAAATTTTTACATCAGCATCCATTCTTAGTGAATGAGGAAACAATGAACCTCCTTTTGTTTCTGTGCACGGACCCATATACAGAGACCGATCAACGCATGATCGAGAGGATGGCACATCAGATTGTGTGTCTCCAATACATACTGAAATTGAGTGAGGAGTCTGATGATCTGGACATCATTGACTGTATCGAAGATTTCTATGCATTTATCAGTCGATGTACGGACGTCTTTCGGGATAAATTTCGTAGTAAGATTGATAAAATTGTGTTTGACATCAATTGTAAAAATCAAATGGAAATTCTCGATATGTTACCATTCGAATGGACTTTCGCTATTTTAACAAAGGATGCTTCATTGCTGCAGCAGGTTATACGAAAACTAGAGCCTGAACAAGGTTTAAAACATATGTGGGATTGTATTCGCGCTGGTTTATGGGTATTAAGCTCTGAAACTCAATTGAAGTTATTTCCAGAACTTGAGGAAGACTTACCGAAACAACGTGAAGAAGTCATTTCTCAATGTTTTCGAAAGGATAAAGATATTTGGCATATAATAAGCCCTTGTATATGGTTTCGAAATGATGAAAATAATTGGAATTGGATTCGTATTATGAAGAGTCGCACTTTACGCAGTTATTATTTCGAGGGACCCGAACGCTTTCAAGTGAAAAGTCATCTATACAGCACTTTAGATATAGTATATGAGAATATTTTTGTTCCATGTACATTTATCAAGAAGTCTAAAACATTTTTTGAATGGATTTTGGAACATCGTCGTGAAAATCCCATTGTAGGTGATTCGTTTGCATTTAAATTTAATGTTTCTGACTACTATGTGCCAGATTGAATCTAAATCGATCGATGTGTTATCCGAGTAAGACATTCAAAATTACATTTATTAGTTCACCTATCGTATATGGCTATGAATTCACTTTGGCAATTTGAAAAATGAAGCACCAATATTTCTGAATGAATTTTTACAAAATTTTTTTTGTTTATATCAAAAGTACAATATTATACTTTATTAAATTTATTTGTGTTTGGATTGATCAAACGTTTCTTTATTTTGATAAAACTTTTGCCTTTATTAAGAAAAAATATTATAAAAAACAAATCAAAGAAAACAAGGCACCAGGAAAGTAAGTATTACATTTAACGTTACGTTAAACGTTACGTCATGAACCGTAATAGGTAGACATTTAAAATTTACACAGAGAGCGTATTTCGATTGATCAAATAATAAAAAAATCCACCGGAAAAGTCGGAAAATCTTAATGAAGAAGTAATTAACATTACAATAGCTTATGTTTCAAGCAATGACTTGCAACTTAATGCAATTTGTTATTATTTATGTTATTTGCCTCTATTATTTTGTAGCATGACCAAGTGAAGATATAAACTTATTATAAAAAGTATCTTTGTTTCTATTACTTTGTAGTAGAACCAAACTAAGACACAGAACTATTTTGGTAGAGGGGAAGATAAAATCCCTATGACTCTTGGTAGAGGTTTTAACATAAATTTTGTTTTTAACGATGCTTTACCTCTAACTAACTTTCTTTTGTGAAAAATTTCGTAATTGATCGTCATTTTCCTTTTAGGTGATGTCGAATGTGTTTCGATTCACAGTAGAATCACGCATTGATTCAAATCATGGTCCACTGTAAATTAGCTGTAAGAAATTTCACTTCTATCACGTGTACACTGCTACATGCGCAATTTTGTTTTAAATGTTTTCTATGTTGGCGTGTAGAAACATATATTTAACTATATTGTCAGGGATTATCGGTAAATGCCACCTCTTCTCTGTAATTAGATTTCTCGCACTTGAAAATACCATTTCAGAATCAACGCTGTTTGCAGGTCCTATTAAAATTTTGCAGCCCGTTTCTGAAATGAATGCATTCAATTAATAATTAATTAATTAATAATTTCAACGTTTACATTTGCACAGCTTTGAATTTCCGCTTCAACTTTATCGATTGTATTGTCTGAACTCAAGCACTTAGCTATTATTGCTTTGCATTTCGTTTGTAAAACTAACTTTAAATCTTCTGTCATTGGAGATGCATTGGAGATTTTTTCGATTTATAAATATAGAGAATTGTAAGATGAATGGTTGGTTGTTTTGTGTTACTGTTTTTGATGAATGATTTCTTCTTTGATTGCTGCCGAAGTGGGTTTCATACAGTCCTGTAATATTTCACAGAATTGTTGTCGTATGCGGTAATAAATTATCAACACTAACATTCGGCCCAATCTTTGCGCCCACTTTGACCAAAACTCTTGCCTTGTTTTTGAGGACTGCATCTTCAAAAAAATTGAGAAAAAAAAATACAGTTTTTCAACGTTCACGACGTTCACCAATTTGGTGTATTTCTTGCTTTCTTTCCATATCGACTTTTATTTCCATTGCGTTGCTAAAAAAAAAGTTGCATTGCATTTATGCTTCCCCAAGTTAGACCTGCTACCTATGAACTTGGAAACACTGTAACATGTTTTGCAGGCATCAGTGTCTTTTATTCTCCTCTCTATTAACATCGATTATTTGTGAAAATACATCCCATCCGACCCCCTTTGGAATTAAAATGGCTTTAACGATTAAGCAACTTTTCATTAAAAATGAAACGTTTAGAATCTGATTTTGTATTTTGTGTTTAAGAAAATGACATTTTCTAATTTATTATTGTAAAATTTGGGGTTTAACACAAAATAGTGTAAAGAAAAAGATTGTGTTACTGCGGCAACACCGAATTACTCGGTTAATTTGAATTCTTTTGAATTCTTCTTTAAATTTCTGAAGTTGTTTGAATAATCCCTGGCAGGAACTTTCTGAGAAAAGAAAAAGGAGAATTTCACTACCACGTTTGGACCAAGTTATGTTGTTTTCCTCTTTATACTTCTTTTCTACGTGACACTCCATAAAGAAACCTGCATTTTAATCATAACAAACAATATCTTTGTAAAATGACAATTTGCTTTTAAATAGATAATATTGACCTTCTATGTCAGAAAGCAAAAGTACTACCGATTCACCAACACAATGAATGGTTTTTTAAGCAGAGTCTCCTTGATGCTTATTACGAGAAAAACATAGCCCCTCCTAGGTAACCGATTTGGATGATTCCAACAGATGTATAGCATCTATGTCAAGAACTTATAGCTTCTAAATTTCAGTTGGAGAGAACAAAAAACAAAGAAGTTTTTCGAATAAGAACCTGAATTTTAATGGTGGTTTATAAAGGAGGTACCCTCCCTAGTAATCCGATCAAACGGAAATTTCGACAATATAAGTTTCTAATGTATAGCCACTAACCTTTTAAGTTTAAAGATCGTAGGGTTACTGGATCGTATAGCTGCCATACAAGCCAATATGTTTCTTGTATGGGGACCACTTTAAAAATATCATTTGCCTCTTCAAAATTGTTTTAAGGCTTTGTTATACCTTTCACACTAAATAATGTAAACAGAAAATATCACTATGGTTTGATGTTTATAACACATGGAACACATAGCGTTATAAGGTAATTTAATTGAACCACTTCAGTTCTTCCCTCTGATTACTGGAACAAGCAAACCTCATGTAAAATTCATTTAAAAATGAAAATTTTGTACATTTTCAAAAGGGCTGAAAGTGAACTAAAGTTAATGTTTTGTCTTAATTTGTATTTATGAAAATGTGAAAAGGTTGCAGGGTCAACATTAATTTAAATTCATTCTGTGGCAGCTTGCTAAATGCACTTAGACTTGTGAAGTATTTAGCGCGACGGGGTGCTGTAATGCAATTGCCTATTTTGGTGGCAAAACAAAACAATAGGTTAATGGTAACCACAACTTTTGTATATGTGGCAATCACAAATAGTCAACAACAGCTAAAGTAACAACAATAGCAACAGTAACAACAACAAATGAGTGAGTCTCACTGCCAACACACAAAAAAATAAAAAAACCAAAAATAAAAGTAACAGAAAGAAGTATCGAAGTAACTTTGGAACTAAGTTAAAGACGACAACGACAAAGACTGAAGATTGATGAGGCAAATGAATAAATAAAGTTGTTGTTGTCATACAACATGGTAAAAAGGGCCAAGTGAAGTAGAGTGGGAAGCATCGATTGGCAAATGGTTTCCTTTTCTTTTTCTTCATTTGTTTAAAATGTCATTTGCACTGGCAAAGCAAAAGCACAATAGCAACAAATAGTACATTAAAATAATACAATAATAATGAATAAAAATAAGAATAAGAAAAAGAAAATAAATAAATAAATAAAAACGTGAAAGGGCTCAATTTTCCATAATAGAAACATTTTCCGCTTGTGCCGCTTAGTCAACTACTACAATAGTATTAATCTGTAAAGGGAAACAATAACTTTACCAAAATTTCAATATACTCATATTTCACAATTTAAATATTCAATATATTTTATTCTAGACTTCTACAAAATAAAACAAACTATGTGTTCCCAAAAAAATCTGAACATAATTTTACTTTAATAGGTGTAGAGTTTAGACTGAAGGACTGAAATAATAATTAAGTTAATGATCGGCTTACGATTAGGTTAACTGGAGGACTCCAGTGATCTGTTGAAAATTTGCAACCATTTCATAAAGTTTCCTCACAAAATCTTGGTAAGTGTGGAACTCTAATAGTTTGAAATTATTTAGTTTATAAAAGGGAGACTTGTATTTAGATCCAATGATAGTGTTTCGTATGCACGAACATCAGCTTAAAACGTTAATACTTGTGTACTTCCAATCAATGCTATGTGAAGTGAAGTGTGTAAGAAACTATTTGCTTTTTTGGTATTTTAAGGAAAATCCATTGAAGAAACGTGATCTTTCTTAGACGATGAGGCTCAGGGAACTAAAGTCACACTTGCTGCTTGCCACACCATACCAAACCAAAGCAAACCAATGGCAACATCTCAACTGATGCAACATCAATACTGCAAAGCAAATGCACATACATAGGTACATACAAATATATATATATATAAAAGCAGACACATAGAAAAGATCTTTAATAAAACAACGTGAAATGTCAGGAAAGAAATAATTTTTAATGTAATCACATCGAAAACTGCCAGAAATCCCCAACATGTTGGCAGCGGTGGTGGCAACATCACCAGCAGCATCGCGAAACATGATGCGAAGCCGCTATGTTGCTTCTCCGTTTTACCCCTTTGGACACCACAAACCCATGGGTATGTCTAAGCAAAATAGGTTTTTAGAGGCACCCACTCGTTGCATGGCGGCACAGCTTGGGCCTCTTTGAGTGACGCTAAAGTTTAGAAATATTTTTATTTATTTTTTCATAATTTTTTTTTTATGTTTTTGTTGTTTTCTTTTTGTATTTTCATTACTTTTTTGTTGTTGCTTTGGCGGCATTTAGGTTTTTGGTTTTTTTTTTTTTTTTTTGTTTTTTTGTATCTTTTCATTATAATTTTTTTAATTTTTTTGTTGCTTTACTGTTTTGTTTTTCAATGTATTTTTTTTTTTTTTTTTTTGCTTGTGTTTTTGTTTAGCAGTTTTTGGTATTTTTTGGGTGGCTCACATTAAGGCGCTTCGCATTGAATTTGATTTTCCTTTCGATTGCTTCCTCAGCCGCTGTTTTCTGCTGCTGGTTGTTGCTTCATGCCACACCATGTCATGCCATGGCAATCATACCACACGTTGTGACTCCTCGATCGATTTGCGTTGACCTTTTCCATAAGTAAAACCTTTCAGATACAATAATTTTTCTTTCAAGGTTTGGTTGGATTTAACCATCATTTGACTTCAGCTCACTTTGTTTTGGCGGCTTTTAATACAAAATTCAAACTAAAACTTCTCAATTTTTGCTTTTTTCTTTATTTATATTTTTTATATATTTTTGTTTATTAATCAGTTACACCTCAGCTATATGGGCCTCCAATCAGGTAATATTTATTAACCGGTATGATGATTTGTTGATTTAATTATTTGTTATGTAGCCAACTAAGTATTATCTGTGAGTCACATAGAATAATAGGTAAGTAAGAAAACTGTCGATTATGACAGTATTTATTTCTGGAAATAACATCACAATCAGGAAGACCACTCAAAATAGATCGACTGAAAACATTCCGTAGAATAATGAACCTTCCCAACATAAATATTGTAGTTTCAGTATTCCAATTAACAAACTGTATATTAATCATAACTATTACATTCGAACTTTGTTAAACGAACACAGGTTCTAATCCTAATAATTATGAAGAAGAATGGGCTTTAAATGTCAAATACTTATGTAATGGTAATCGTTTAATCTTAAAAAATCAAGAAATCTTTTGTACCCACATGGTTTAAAAAAAAAATTTCAAATAATTTAATGATGAGGATGCTTCAAATAACCTCATTGTAATCAGATATTATAATTTCACCTATAAGGGTCTATGATTGATGATTTATCAAAGTTGGTTTTCTAAGTTAAATTAAAATCATTTGTCTTCTTGTTGAAGCATACAAAACATTTTGGGATCGATTGAACAAGAATTGTGATGCATTTATGTATCAAAAGGTAAAATATAAAAACCTGCAGTACTAAATTTAAAAGTCTAAATTTGAAAGTGTTGATGATTAAGCTTGGTACAATATATGATTCAAATGTTTCGATCGACAGATGGCAGAAACAAATGCTTCGACTTATGCAAGGTGAAAGGTGTAAGACATTTATTTTTTCATTTACTTATTCTTGATTTCGGATTGCTATCCCTTTTAAATCCCACAAATGTCTGGTTAATTCATATTAACTTAGATAGAAATTTACATAATTGAACATGACCAGATTAGATCGATTGTCAGTTTATAACAAGTGATAATACATCTCACGCTTTCGATGTGATTGTATATAAATATACAATAAATAAATTGCATAATTTGAAATATGAAAAATGAGGGGCTTCTACTCATTGTTGTCTCTTTAATTTTTAACTTATCTTAACTAAACGTAACTGTCTTTTTCATCAATTCAAAATCTTATTGAATTGACTTACTACATACATCAGTGTGGCATGCAACTAAATTACAAACAAAGCAATCAACTGTCTGTTTATCCAACCATCCATCGATCCATCGATCCATCCATCCATCCAGCCATCAATCCATCGATCCATTCATACATTCTACTGTCTGTTCATCAGTTTATCGTTTATATAATAATTGACATGAGTAATCATCATTATTATCATCATTATCATCATAATTACAATCAACATAAACATCATCACTGACCATTAACACTTTTGTCTGTTGTTGTTATTGGTGTTGTTGTTGTTGTTGTTACTACTTACAAACTTTTCAACTTTTATTATTACAGCAAAAACAATCACAAAAACAAATGAAAACTTTTTACGCAATTCCAAATGTTATTCAATGAACAAATTACTAAGTGAGTCAGTCAGTCAGTCAGTCAGGTAGTCAGTTACTGACTGACAGAGTGAATGAATGAACAATGAGGCAAGCAATGGAGGGCTCAAAATGCAGGTCCACAAATATAGAGTGTTGTTGATTAAGAGACGTTGGAGGAGTTCTTTAGTGTAAGTCTTGTGAAGACAATCAGATAATCATAGATAGACACTTTTAAAGTTACGCACGAGTGCGCATATAAAACTTACAATATTGTATTTTCCCTCTAAGCAACGTTACTTCACTTCACTTCACTTTACTTCACTCATACCCATATCTGTACATATTTATACAGATACTTTTAATACTCTCAACGCTTGAAGAAGTCTTGGTCTTACTATGCCAGCCACATATTATTGTATGAGAAGATGATGAATGATTAAAACCATCATGCAAAGATGGTCGATTTTTCCAATTGAATCCCTTTTGCATAGTGAATGATAAAACTGTTGGACCCGGAGAATAATGAAAGCATATGAGGCAATATGTATTGTCTATGAAATTGATTATCATAATAATATTGTTGTTGTTGGTTAAATTGATTAAGTTTCGATGTACCAATTAGATCGGATCAGATTAGAGATTTATTCCATATTATTTATATTCATGTTCATTCTTCTTCTCGCCTATCTTAACTCCGAAACTCTTGAACTTCTCAATGCCATAGATATGAAAATTTACTTTTAAACACCCTAAAATGTATCTTCCAAAAACAGAAACAACATACAAGGTAATTGAAAATGAAGGTTTCACCCAATGGATATATAATTTTCGGTTCATGAGTATTTTCTCTATAGACCATCAATCATCCATTTTTTTATTTTATAGCCACACACCTCGTACTATACTTACATAAATTGATACTAATAATTACTAGTACCCACAAATTTTAAATGTACAAATAATAATAAAATCATTAAGTTTATTGTAAAAAATGGTAACAAATACCAATTATGTTTATGATGATTTCCTGAGCAAAGTTCTTTGAAATGCCAGCGATTGCCGATGTTATAAAAGAGAAACGGTAGCTTGTTATGAGAGCAAAAATATTTTCCAGAGGTGCGTGAAGAGCATATCAACTTCAGCATAGCCACAATATATATTTTTTTTTTACTTGTTTTATTATTATTTATTGACTCATAAAATCATATTACAGTTAACTAGCATTTACATACTTAAGTCTTCAGAAAATTATGATTTCGTAAGGAAAATTGGAAAAAACCTTACATTTAAAAATTAAATTCCTAACATTAAAACTAATACTAAAAACTAAGGGTTCATACTTAATGAAGCTAGATAAGTGGATCGTCACAATTGTGAGATATTCGACTTTTCATAGAAAAGTTTAATTTAGACTGAGAGATTTTAAAATCAATCTTAGAAGCATCAGCCATTTCATGGAATACAGAAGTGAAGAAGCAAAAGGGTAGATTTGAAATCATTTTAAATAACTTATTTAACTCCCTTGGAGTTTGGCACGATGACTAAGTGCACAGTCACCCAAAATTACCGTAAAGTTACAAAGTTCTTCTTTTAAGTTGTTGAAAAGTGCTCGGAACTGGTTGGTTTTGGTATCAGATTTTAGACAGTTATGAAGAGAACAGTTAATAGATGAAGGCATTAGGTTCCATGAAGGAGGGGGAACATTATGGGTCGAGGGGGGAGGTATGGTACATTTAGGGCACCTTAGGTTGTTTTTTAGATTTAGCTATTTTCCGGGTTAGAAAGCCTAAGGGGGAATCATTGCTTCGGAAAAGCGTTTTGGATAATTTGGCACAGTTTAAGTTTCTTTCGAGATCCAATGTAAAATAATCTGCTTCAAAATAGAGATTATTAATTGGGGTAGTGCGAAAGGCACCAAGTGCAAAGCGTATAGTTGTAATTTTATTTAAAAGTGTTTTGGGAGCGAATCCAAAAATCGGCAAAGCGTAATTAAGTTTGCTTAGAAGAAGTGTTTTTACCAATGAGAGTAAGGTTGATGTATTGCAATTAAGCTTGGGATTACATAGACACATAATAACATTTAGTTGGGTAGTTGCGGCATATGAGAGTTCCATCGAAATTTATTATTATAATGAATACCTAATATATTTAAGGAAGTGACTTCTTTCTACATTTCGCAGTAGCTAGTTTTGCTAGCGCTGTAAATAGCGCAGTTTAGTTTAGTCTGGGATTTTTGGCTTTGTTGGATTTAATGATTATATTAAAATCATCAGCGTATGCTATGAAGTCTATTTCTTTATGGAGACTGAGCGTTGAGCACAATTTGTTGTATGCTATTAAAAAACGGATGACGGAGAGTGGGGACCCTTGGGGAATCCCATTGTGGAGTGGGAATGGTGATGAGTAATTCGATGCGCGAACTATAATATAATTTTACAGTTTGACATGAATGATGCAATATATTTTATAATTCTGGGGCCGATACCCCACTCTATCAGTTGTTCCACAATGCTATGTATTCCAATTTTATCAAAAGCTTTTTCAAAGTCTAGCGAAAGTATAGTGACATGTTTTTTATAGTTTGATTGTTTGGTTTTCTTACTAAAATTTTTTTTTAATATATTAATTAGGAAGGAAAATTAAAAAAAAATCAATACTGAAGTAAATATTAATGTCATTCCATTGATGCTTTTCCACCTTTCATATTGCAATATTTGCATTTATTTTCATTTCGAAATTATAATCGTTTAGGTCCCCAAAAATGTTAATCAAAGTTTGACTTTTGACTTTCAGAATACAGCAATACTGGAGCCAACTTCTATTTCATATTGTCAACGATTGTGTTGAGACAAATACCCTTTATACTCTTTGCCCATTTATAAAAATGCCTCGGATTTTTTCAATCTTCTTTCGAAAACCTCATTTGTTTTTAAATCAGTTTATGTGAAGAATGTATAACATTCTTACAATTAGCAATACTTATTCGAAAATTGGATAAATCAGGCAAACATTTTATATTGTTACCATATTTGTATGGACAACTTTTTCCATTAAAAAAATTTTAACAAATTAATTTAACATAGTAGCCAATGTTTTTGACTTTTGGTTTATCTTATTACATCTTTTTAGAATATTTTTTCATTTTAAAAGTTGATTTTGTCAGAATACTTTCGTAAGGTAAAAATTTTTTTATTTTAAAATTTTAAGAAAATGGGTATTAAGAAGCAAAGAAAGAACAAAGTCCATAAGATAAATAATAAAGCCATTTTCCTTAACTGGAATCGAATTCCAATTCGCGTAACGCAAGGAAAACCAGGAAAACTTGCTGTTTGGAATATCCAATTCAAATATGGAGCTGGGTGGAACCCTGAAGTGAATTGCGAGGAATTTGGTGTATCATATGCTGATGAGTTCCAATCACCAGGATCTGACCAACTGGTTCATGCTGATTCATTATCGGACTCGGACCATAACTCTTATCTTGATGAAAGAAAACGTGATCTGTCCATGCAATTTGGCCTGATAGGTAGCTATAACGAGTCAAACAAATTTTTACATCAGCATCCATTCTTAGTGAATGAGGAAACAATGAACCTCCTTTTGTTTCTGTGCACGGACCCATATACAGAGACCGATCAACGCATGATCGAGAGGATGGCACATCAGATTGTGTGTCTCCAATACATACTGAAATTGAGTGAGGAGTCTGATGATCTGGACATCATTGACTGTATCGAAGATTTCTATGCATTTATCAGTCGATGTACGGACGTCTTTCGAGATAAATTTCGTAGTAAGATTGATAAAATTGTGTTTGACATCAATTGTAAAAATCAAATGGAAATTCTCGATATGTTACCATTCGAATGGACTTTCGCTATTTTAACAAAGGATGCTTCATTGCTGCAGCAGGTTATACGAAAACTAGAGCCTGAACAAGGTTTAAAACATATGTGGGATTGTATTCGTACTGGTTTATGGGTATTAAGCTCTGAAACTCAATTGAAGTTATTTCCAGAACTTGAAGAAGACTTACCGAAACAACGTGAAGAAGTCATTTCTCAATGTTTTCGAAAGGATAAAGATAATTGGCATATAATAAGCCCTTGTATATCGTTTCGAAATGTTGAAAATAATTGGAATTGGATTCGTATTATGAAGAGTCGCACTTTACGCAGTTATTATTTCGAGGGACCCGAACGCTTTGAAGTGAAAAGTCATCTATACAGCACTTTAGATATAGTATATGAGAATATTTTTGTTCCATGTACATTTATCAAGAAGTCTAAGACATTTTTTGAATGGATTTTGGAACATCGTCTTGAAAATCCCATCGTAGGTGATTCGTTTGCATTTAAATTTAATGTTTCTGACTACTATGTGCCAGATTGAATCTAAATCGATCGATGTGTTATCCGAGTAAGACATTCAAAATTACATTTATTAGTTCACCTATCATATATGTCTATGAATTAAATGAAGGATCAACATTTCTGAATGAAAAGTACAAAAGTACAATATTATACTTTATTAAATTTATTTGTGTTTGGATTGATCAAACGTTTCTTTATTTTCATAAAACTTTTGCCTTTATTAAGAAAAATTACAATGGAAAACAAATCAAAGAAAACAAGACACCAGGAAAGTAAGTATTACATTTAACGTTACGTCATGAACTGTAATAGGTAGAGCATTTGAGGCAATATGTAATGACTACCAAATTGTTTCTCACAATAATATTGTTGTTGTTGGGTAAATTAATTTAAGATTTATCCCATATTATTTATATTCATGTTCATTGTTCTTCTTGCCTATCTTAAATCCGAAAGAATTAAACTCCTCAATGCCATAGATAAGAAAATTCACTTTTAAACACCCTAAAATGTATCTTCCAAAAACAGAAACAACATACAAGGTAATTGAAAATGAAGGTTTCAACCAATGGATATATAATTTTTGGTTCATGAGTAGTTTCTCTATAGACCATCAATCATCCATCTCTATATTTTATAGCTACACACCTCATACTATACTTACTTAAATTGATACTAAAAATTACTAGTACCCACAAATTTTAAGTACATAAATAATAATAAAATCATTAAGTTTACTGTAAAAAATGGTAACCAATACCAATTATGTTTATGGTGATTTCCTGAGCAAATTTATTTGAAATGCCTGTGACTACCGATGTTATAAAAAGGAAATGCCAGCTTGTCATAAGAGCAAAATTCTACTCAATAGAAGTCATTTAAATATACGCCCGCTAGTGTCGGCATATATTTAGCATGTGTGGAAATAGAAACTCTACATAAAATAAAATTGTTTTGCAGTCTAATCTCGTGAGCATTCAATAAGCAAGTAGAGTAAGTAAGGTACGTCATACCCCATTTGCATTCAATAAGCAAATTGTCTAGATATATTTAAAAGTCAAAAAAGTATCTCCAATCACGTTGGCATTCAATTGGCAAGAAAAGTTCCTTAGTAACTTTAACACTCTGATGAGTGTAGTCTTAAAAGATCCCGACATAACAAAGCAAATACAAAGATTTTTGGAAAACATATCTTTACTTCTCTGTATTGGTCGATACAATTTTCCGATCGATATTGAATAGTTTTGATATGCAGTGAGAATCGTCGAGCTCCTCAACCAACAATCGCACTCCCAAGTTTTTCATTGTTGACAAACCTTTTTCCAGAATACAATCCCTAGGGGTTATATCTAGCGAAACATAAGGTACATGAGGACTCGTTAATGGATATATGAACCTGGTGCATTGTTTCATAAAAAATAAAATAAAACTTTATTTGGACTCTGCCACTCAATATCTACTATTGTAACCAAAGAAGCAAACTTCCATAGGATAGAATCTAATTATCTTCGATATTTGTTGGACTGAGGCCTTGAGTTAAAACATATGAAAATTCTATTTGAAAGAATATTGTATACATCAAGCGATTTTAAAGCGATATAATGTGATTCAGAATGCATTCTCCAATTCAATAGAAATTGACCAAAGGAAGGAAGAAATCTAGTTTCCGTCACAGTTTCGGCTTCGGCCAATAATGGGCTGAATCTTTGACCCCGCCGCAGTGTTTTTGCGAATAAATATCTGAATATTCATTTGTATTTACATCTTAGATAATATTAACTAAATAGGAAACACAAATAATAAAATTAAAAGAAAATTCAAGCTGTAATTTTTAATTGCTTGAGGTTCTTTTCGTTCAGTTTATCAATAAAATTTTCCAAACTCATTAAACAATCAAAAACATTTTCCATGGACATCATAAATTGAAAGAAAATATCTTATTTTTTGAATACCCGATTTTGTTTGTTCATCTTCTTTTCTTTTATATATGAAATTCTTCTGTACGTATTTTTGATATTGAAGTTTTCCTAAACGGCTGGACCAATTTTATTGAAATTTTTTGGGTCTGTGTGAGTGGGTTTCGATTAACCAAAGGAAACACATGCTGGCGCTATTTTCAAGATTCAGACAATTTTTGTACCATTTTTAAAAGCTTTTATTTAACTTACTTTTCCGGTTGTGCGGATGTCGTAAACCATTTTAAATCTATAGATTACAAAGTGGCAAAACCTTTGCAAGCAAGAAATAATTTGGGATTTCCCCCATTTTTATGATAGCTAAAATTTAGTTAAAAAAAAAGTCAAATTTACATGGCAAAAATGATAAGTGATTTTGAACTTTCTCCTTTAATTTAATTGGTTTTTCGTTAAGGTTCATATTGTTAATTATGTTAAAGACAATTACAGTGAAATTAATAAGCTACATTTTAATAGATGGGTCGAAATACACATTATACCTCCGAGGAGAGTAGAATCGTTTCGACACTAAGAAACGAAGGAAAAAGTCTTCGATCCATTGCCAAAACAATGAAACGATCAATGTTTTTTGTGCATAATGTTTTAAAAGCTAAAAAAAATATCGAAATACGAGGTAGGCTAAAAAAGACATCGATTACAACAGATACTCGCTAAAAAGGACACATTCAAATCTTCAAGATGCATTTCAGCTGAAATTGACCAAGTAGTTTCAGCCCGAACGGTTCGTCACAGACTACAACATGCTAACTTACCTGGCCGCATAGCCCGAAGAGTTCCGCTGCTTCGACAAAATAACTGGAATATGAGGCTAAATTTCACAAAGAAACATATAAACTGCCAGACGGTAAAAAAAAGTGGCATAACATTTTGTGGAGTGACAAAACAAAAATAAATATGTTTGGTAATGACAGTACTCGAAATGTTCGGCGCCCGAAAGGAAAGAAATTCCACATGCACTACCCAAAAAAGACCGTTAGGCAAGGCGGCGGCAACATTATGGTTGGGGATGTTTTTCCTGGTATGGCGTCGGACTAATACATAGAATTTCTGATACCATGACTAGATTCCAATACAAAGACATTTTGGAAAGTACCATGTTGCCCTACTCTGAAGAAAATATGCCCCTTTTGTGGACCTTTCATCAGGGTAATGATACAAAGCACACATCGAAGTTAGTCAAGGATTAGTTCAAAGGCAAGAAAGTCATTTACTAAGCTGGCCAAGGCAGTCACTGGACTTGAATCCTATCGAAAACATTTGGAATGCGCTGAAGAACAGAACTGGAAAGCAAAATTTCCAAAATAGAGACCAATTGTGCGAGTGAGTCCAAAAAACTTGGTATGACATACAAGTCGAAACTTGCCAGAAACTAATAAGTATGCCAAAAAGGACTGAAAAGATTATTCAAAATAAAGGAAGAAAAAAATTGAGAGAAAAAGTGACTAAATATTTTTGCCAGGTAAATTTGACTTTTTTTTTTTTACAAAATTTTAGCTGTCATAAAAGTGGGGGTAAGTCCCAAATTATTTCTTGCTTGCAAAAGTACAAGTTTTGCCACATCGTAATCTATATTTTATGACATCCGCACAACCAGAAAAGTAAAAAAAAATGTATGGAAAGAAATGAAAACTACATGTACTTATTTTTTTGCCATATGTGAATGTTTATTTTGTTAGTTTACTAGTTTGTAGTCAAGTATTGTAAACTGAATTATAAACTGAAATTTTACATACACTTTAAGTTCTGATGGTATCAAATTTTAATTCGAAAATCCATCGGAAAAGTTGGAATTGATGGATCAAATTTTGTATAAAAAGCCTAGAGCCACTAACCGAGACGTCTCTGTTAAAAATCTAAGATATGTCAATAGTTTTTAGTTCAAAATATTTGATTCGTCTGATTTTTTTAAAAGTTCTTCAAGTGCTGTGCAATGCACTACAGTTTGTTTTGAACAAAAATAAAGGATTCCATTAGAATAATATTGACAAGGCAAGGGACGTCCGGATTGTTGTTCACTTGGAAAGTCACTGGACTTATTATGTATCCAAAATAAATTCTTTTTAGACGATGTTGTATTATTTTATATAATTTTTAGTTTTGAAAGATACTGAGTTGGTCGGACACTAGTTTTAAGTCAAACCAATTACAATTAAATCGGATTTTTGCCATCACATAAACACATAAACTTTATACAAAATAAACAAAAGAAATGGATACCATTTTTTGTTGGTATTTATTTGAATTCTAAGATACGAGATTAAGTACTCAGACTTTTAAGTAATCGGTGATTACTGATTACAGTCAACAGGATTCCAGAATTATCAGAATTATCTTAAAAATTTATACTTGATTTCTAGATTTTGTAAATTATTTTACTTTGCATTTACTTTAATAGTCTTACTGTCTATCTCTTTTGATGAAAAATGTTGTTTGTTGCTTAGTTGATGAGATGCTGTCACTGTTTTTTTTTTGTTTTTTTTGTTTTGTTTTGATTGCTGTCGCTCTGCTACTTGTGCGATACTTAAAAACTTATTTCAATTGTTGTGCTAATTGTTCACTGAGCATGCAGTTCAGTTCAATTGGAATGCTGTTGCCACTACTACTACCACTGCCACTGCCACTGATGAGTGACTCACCGACTGTCACTTTTTTTGTTTTTTTTGTTTTTGACAAATCAGCTGCACTCAAATGAACATCTGTTGTGCACTGATGTATCTACGAGTATGTAAGTATGTGCATTGATGAAGATTGTGCTTCAGCAACATCAACACTAATAATAACAAGACAAACAAAAAGATATAAATAAATACATAAATGAAAAAAAAAACAAAAAAAAAACAAAATTTACAATTCCAATTTAGAGAAAAAGAAGTTTTGCATTAGATACTTATGTATGTAGTAGTATGAGTAACAACAAAATGTTGCAATCGGAAATAATTGTTTATGCTTTGGCATTAAAAATCATTACAAAATCAACAACAGCAACGGCAACAACAACAACAACAACAACAATTTTAAACAATAGTTTGTTGTTGTTGATGATGTTTCTTTTTGTCCTCTCTTTTGCCATTGTATTTAGAATAACATTGACAGTAATAAAGAGGAAACTAAGGTAAGCAATAATAGCAACAGCAACAACGATGGTAACCACAAAAAACCAGAGCGATAATCATAAAAATAATAGCAACAACAGCAGCATTCAATAAAGAGTAGCAACACACATTGTTGTTGTTGTTGTTGTTGTTGTTGTTAAATACACAAACGGGCAAAATTATAAGCTCATCTTCATGTCACAACTTTAATCCTGCCATTTCAGTAGACATCGTTAATGGAGTCTAAAATAATATAATCTAATGGTTCAACGAAAATGGATGCATTTAAAGAAATCATTAGCAAAAGTACAATTGAAATTCATTACAATAAATCAGAACCAGCATGTCACAAAAAAAAAAAAAAAAAAATTGGAGCAAAATATATCTTGTGAAACAGTAAAACCAAAATAAAATTTGTTTAAAAATAAGTATTTGTAACTGAAAAGTTTGATGCCACTAAGGCAAAAATTTCATCTGCGTTCTACAAAAAAAAAATACACTTAATCAGAAAGCCGTTGACATTATGGTCTAGTATTATATATGTTTTTCATGGCTTACATCTAATTTTTTTTTTCTTACTATAAGCGGATTTTCTTAGAAAGATTTATTGGAGCAATATACCTATAATTATAACAAACTATACTGAAGAATTTATGCCATTAAGATGAACATTCTGGGAACTATCCGAAACATACTTAAAAGTTGTTCAAGATCCATTAAATTATCTTGTCATAGGGATGCTCTCATTATTTTGTTCATGAGTGTATATATGCTTGTGTTGCATATAAGAAATAAGAAATAATGTCAACGTAATCATTTGTTTAAGATTTTGTTGCCATTGTTGTCGATAGATTTTGCAAATTATTCATGCTGAAGATGTTGCTCGATGATTTCAATTCAATTCACTTCACTTGACTCTATTATAATGATGAGGATGATGAGGATGATGACAATACCAACAAAACACAATGATAATAATGATGAAAATACTGGTGATGATGATGATGATCGTTATTATTTGAAATCATTTGCTTGCATTTTCTTCTTATTCCTTATTATTGTATATTACTAATTCATGTCATCATGACATGCTGCTGCTGAGGAATAAATATTCAGGGGTGATACAGAAAAGTCTATTGTTTTTGGCGTCGGGAGTTTTCCTCTCAACAAAACTGTAAGTGCCACAGAACTTCGAGACGTTTCATTTTTCAGTCTGTATTTATCAAATAACCAAACCGCTTCCGCTGAGTGAATAGTATTATAAGTTTGTCATGTTGTTTGTAATTGACAGAAGGAGACATCAGAGATCCCATAAAGTATTCTTGATCAGCTTGACAAGACGAATTGATTAAGCCATGTCCATCTGCATGTATGCAAACTAGTCTCTTAGTTTTTGAGCAATATTGCTGAAATTTTACATGAACCTCTCTCTTTACTAGGAGCATTTGTCGGAGCCATCAGAATCGGACCACTAGGGGGGTATTTGCTAAACAAACCACCTATTAAAATTCATGTTCTTTTAGAAAATCTTTTTTGTGTGTTGTACTATCGAATTGAAATTTGGACTAACGGCCACCCAACCAAGGAAAGACCCTAGGATCCCTGGGTCAAATAGCTCCAATACAAAAAAAAAAAAGGTCCAAAGTCATGTTCCTTTTAGAGAAACTTTTTTGTGTTTCGTGTTATTTTGCTGAAATTTGGACAGTGCCTGACGTTCTTACTAGTTTTTATTTGATTTCACCAGGAACTTGGGATTCTGCATTTATTACTTAATACCAATAACGTGCCGGACACTCCAAGAACAACATTATATAAAAGACCTGCCAACGAATTTAATTCATAACGTAACTTAACAAGGCATTACTTTTTTTCACATCTTGCCAGCACTGAAAACATTGCCATTTTTAATAATATGGGCTTTTGCAGCAGGGTAGCAGCACTGTCGGAATACCGATTAGTAACGTCAGGAAAAAAAAAAACACTATAGTGAAGAAATTAGTTGATTTGAATATAAAAACGTGAACTTTCGTGAGTGATCATATTGAATTCAGCAATCATCATGAGTGTGGAAGACGAGGTTTTTAAAATACAAAAGAAAATAAACAAAATAACATCAAATGATGGCACGGTATGTGATTCCGGTTGCAATGTAGAACAACGGCCGGGAAGGGTTTCCCGCGTATACATATAATTTATCATAATGTTATTTTTTTTTTTTTTTTCGTTTTTTAGGGTCAAGAACAGTTGCTGGATCTTTTAAAGGCGCTACAAACGCTCAACATCAATCTGGACATCTTGATTAAAACACGGATTGGTATAACGGTGAATACATTGCGGAAGAGCAGCAAAGATGATGAAGTGATTGCACTTGGTAGAACCCTTGTCAAGAACTGGAAACGATTTTTGCCTGCACCCGGAACAACAAGCAACTCAAGTTCCAATAAAGGCAGTAGCGCCAGTAGCGCTCCGAAATCATCAAGTAGCAACACGAGCAAGTCAAGCTCTTCCAGCAGCAAAGAAAAATCGAGCTCATCTTCATCAAAAGATAGGGATAAAAAGAGCTCATCATCATCGTCTTCAAAAAATGATTGGAGACCGTTGCAATCTTCGTTTTGTTTTTATGAAATGACGGACGCTGTACGCTTGAAGTGTCGAGAAATGCTTTCAACTGCTCTTAAAGCGGGCGATGTTCCGGAAGGCTGCCCAGAGCCTGATGAGCTTGCAACCGAACTTGAGGATGCCATTTATGCCGTTTTCCGAAACACTGATTGGAAGTACAAAAATCGTATACGGTCACGTCTTGCAAATCTTAAAGATCCCAAAAATCCAACGCTACGCGGTTACTACATGTGTGGTGCCATCACTGCCGAGCAATTGGCCAAAATGTCACACGAAGAGATGGCTAGCAATGAAATGAAAAAACTACGCGAGAAATTTGTCAAAGAGGCAATCAACGATGCCCAACTGGCAACAGTTCAAGGCACCAAAACTGATTTGCTCAAATGCGGCAAGTGCAAGAAACGCAACTGTACTTACAACCAGTTGCAAACCAGATCCGCCGATGAACCTATGACCACGTTTGTTGTATGTAACGAGTGCGGAAACCGTTGGAAGTTCTGCTAATATGGATGTATATTTTACATACATACATGCATATATGATTTACCCAAAACTACTAAATTATCCAAATTGGATCAACTTTGAAGTTTACATTTTATATTCAAACCTATGTTTTTATTTCATTTTAAATTCTAAAATAAAATAAAATACACTCAGCCTCAGATAATTAACGAGCTCAAGGCAAACACTCGCAATACCGGTCGAGACGCTCGAAAAGTCCAAATAAATTACAAAGGATAAATTGAATAAAAATACCTCATAGGTATATAAAAATCGATTGTGTTACATTATTTCAAAGATATTCAATGTTACCATAACGATTTAAAAGATGGCGCACAAGAATAATCAACATCAAACAATTTCCCAAACTGACGAAACTTGAAAGAATTTGAAAGATTTTGTTTTTCAATCTATACATCTTCCAATATTATTTTTCGGAAAGTTTATTTCACATCATCAATCTAATCAGAATTCATTTCAGACGCAGCTCACCTAAAAGGATAATAATATTTTCATAGGAGCTTCTTTTTATGAGGGGGAGAAATACTTTGTAACTTCAATTGCACATGGTCTTTCACCGCCTGAATCCTTCTTAATACTAGACAAAAATGTGTTCAACCAATGTAACGAATATGTTTCGTTAATAATACATCATATTTTTAGAGGAGCTAACATCGAGATAGTAAATAGCAAAATTCCTACTTCTTATTAGTGTTCCGGACAACGAGGGTATCTTGGACTCCATCTCACGACCCATAACAGGTACATAATTAAGAATTTCACAGAATGTATAGTTTCAAATACTAAAACTAAAATATAATTAAAAATTTAAAGGGGATTCCCATAAAAGAAACATATAATTTTGAAATTTAATTATAACTTCGAAATTTCAGTTTGAACAGATAGCTAAAGGGGTACCTCCTATACAACCACCCATTAAAATTCGGGTTCTTAGCAGAAAATACTCTTTGTTTTTTATACTATCCAATATAGACGCTGTACATTTCCCTGAATGAGCGAAATCGGACCACTAGTGGGGTATCTCCCATACAAACCCCCATGAAAATTCATGTTCTTTTAAAAAAATTTTTTTTTTTTTTGTGTTATCGAACTGAAATTTGGAAAGTATAAATGTCTGGCCCATATTCACCAACTTTGTAAATTTCAAGACCCTAGGATTACTGAATCGAATTGCTCCCATACAAATATTTCGGTCTCAATGTTGAAATGTTTTATATATACAAATACTAACCTAAACGTAAGTCAAACCAATAATGAAGAACGTCGGTATGCTCAGTCACAGGAGCGTAGTCAGAACTATTTTCTAGGGGTGCGTGAAGAGTATATCAACTTCAGCATAGCGAAAGTTAATTTTTCTTTATTTAGTTTTCCTTTATTATATAACAGAAAAGTCATTTTACAAAAACCAAAGAAAATGTAAGCATATATTTAAATATAAGTAATTAGTACTTATAAAAGAAAACAACATAAGCAAGAAATCATACTAAAATCCGATGAAAAATGTATGTCATTTCAAGTAATTAATAGCATAAAAGCAATTTGATTGAGTCAATTTGTCCATCATCTTCTGTTGTAATTTGAAAATAATATGAAAACAATTTCATTTCAAAATATTCTAATTCTCCGATTAGTTGAGAAAATACTATGTTGTTTCAATAAAAAAAAGTTTTACATTTAAAATACTGTGTTTTTCTTTTTTATTTCTTCTAGTCATCGTAAGACGATTACAAGTGAACAGTGATTGGTGGAGTCTATCATCAATATAAACCGTCAATTTGATACAATTTTCAAAGTTAAAACATAAAGAATTCTATAATACAAGACTTACTTCATATGAAATTTGGTGTAATTTGTATTTATTAATATTTGAAACTAAAATTGACGCAGTTTATTTTGTCAATGAAATTTAATTTGAAACAACATTAATCATTAATCATCATCAAGACATTTATAAAGTGTGTTGGAGTTCCTTCAAAAATGTGTGTATGTGTGTTTGTGTGTATGTTAACACTTGCTTGTTTGAATATAAATAGACATAAGCCAATAACTCATAATATTAATATAGTACTACATAATAATATAAAATTATATACATATACTTGATTTTTTTCTTTTGTTTTTGAATGACAGGACGATGGGAAGAGAAGAGAAGTGGAGAGAAGGAGTATAGTAGTTTGTATTATTCATCATCTTTATTGTCAACTTTGTCATCATCGTTGCTGACGCATACCTTATGATTGAATTCTTTTTCCGGATCAAATTGCATACCCTCCATCATCTTCATCATCATCACCACCAACTTTGGCATTCTCAGCCTCAGCACGTTCAAGGCGACGCGCCAAATCGGCTTCATCGATGGCTGTAACAAATTTGGGTGCCATAATAACTTTAAATTCCCCTTCATATTCTTCAATTTTTGCTCGTATGCTCTCGATGGCCACCTCCAGGGCTTTAAGGCCTTCAGCTTTTTTTGTTGTCGACGTTGTCATTACATACAGTGGCGGTGCAATGAGATTTATCCGTATGGGCAGCTCTTCGGTGCTCAATTCAAGACCTTTGTTTAATGATGCCTTGACAGCATCAATACCTTCATAACCATAACATGAACACTCAATATCAGCACGAATCTTTACAGCCGGTGAGACTAGCTTTCTCTTTATATTACTCAAGAGCACTTCCTTTGTTTGCTCATCAAGATCACATTCATCCAATACAGATGGATCTGTCACCGACTGCTGGAAGATGTCATAGACAACAGTTTTACTATTGTATTTACGTTCAAAATGCCATGCCGTTTTCTGGTACAAAACTTCGAGTTTCTCACTTGAATCATATTCAAGAATGTCAGCGACATGACGCAACAATGAATTAATTGCTTTTGCCTTAGCAAAACGTTCAGTGCATTTCTCAACATCTTCCGATGAGACACGCGTTTTCGACAAATCAATGTAGCCTTTCTCCTTATCAACACGTATAACAACAACTGGTTCAGTCTTACCCACATGTATCAATTTGTTAATTGAGCGTATTCGACGACGCGACAATTCCGAAATCAATATTTTACCCTCGATATTGTTATATTCCAGCAGGTCCACGTATGCCCCCATTTCGCCAATGGAGAGGATATTAATCATGACAACATCTTCAATTTCCGGATATTTTTCATTATAAAAACGTGACGTTAACGCCATATTATGTGTTACACTTTCTGTTGTCTATTTTCAACGAAATCGCCGCTTATTTTCGCTGGCTTATGGAAAAATAAATTACCTATCTCGACAGAAGGTAAAAACGTATGCAATAAGTGATGGTAAACGTTTTACATAAGCCCAGTCAGCATTATTTTAGAGTGTTGGAAAGTGTTGCGTTTCAGAACTATCGTTAAAACTTTAGTATCGTCAAACCGATTTTTTTTTTTTTTTCGTTTAGTTTAAACAAAAATTGGTAATCGTTTGGCGGGCAAAAATTCATCTCAACAAAAATTTGATGTTTGTTATGATTTTATTATGTTTCACCAATTTTCAATAATTTTATTGAATCATATTTTTTTGTCAAGAAACTTGACAAAAACTTGTTTTATTATTATTTATTTATTAACTCATAAAACCATATTACACTTTAGTAGAATTATAATTTCGTAAGGAAAATTGGAAAAAACCTTACATTTAAAAATTAATTTCCTAACATTAAAACTAATACTAAAAACTAAGGGTTCATACTTAATGAAGCTAGATAAGTGGATCGTCACAATTGTGAGATATTTGACTTTTCATAGAAAAGTTTAATTTAGACTGAGAGATTTTAAAATCAATCTTAGAAGCATCAGCCATTTCATGGAGTACAGAAGTGAAGTAGCAAAAGGGTAGATTTGAAATCATTTTAAATAACTTATTTAACTCCCTTGGAGTTTGGCACGATGACTAAGTGCACAGTCACCTAAGATTACCGATCCGTATAACATAATTAGAACAGATGCCGACCTAAATATTGTCAGTTTGTTTTACACTTTCTGTTTATAAGCGAATATTGTATTATTATTGTTTTACATCCTTTATCTATTGTCCTGCTTATATCCAAGGTATTTTACGCTGTTTCCCCATGGTTTGGATTCAGAGCTAAGTTACAAGTTGCAGCTTAGTAAGTTAAGTATTAGCAAATATTACTATTTTCCCAAAATTAAATGCTGGATAATGATGATATATTGTCTGTCGATGTTCTATGATTTATATCCCATTTCTCTTAAATTTATTTTTGGGATTTTGTTGTTCACTTAACGCATTTACGATTGTTTTCTTTCTTACAAGAAAGCAAAAGTTGTTTTCTTTGTGCGCATGAATTTGGTCTTCATAACATCTCACAGCTAGTGCCATGAACATTTTCCTTTTTAAACCTTTCAGCTGATTCAATTACATACATACATTCAGGCATGTCATGTTCTTAGTTTTTAATCTATCGAAGGCATAGCCGCCATGAAAGAAATATATTTAACTGTTGGTGTTTCTACACTAAAAACCCATTTGTTTTTAAATCAGTTTATGTGAAGAATGTTATACATTCTTACAATTAGCAATACTTATTCGAAAATTGGATAAATCAGGCAAACATTTCATATTGTTACCATATTTGTATGGACAACTTTTTCCATTAAAAAAAAAATTTAACAAATTACTTTAACAAAGTAGCCATTGTTTTTGACTTTTAGTTTATCTTATTACATCTTTTTAGATTATTTTTTCATTTTAAAAGTTGATTTTGTCAGAATACTTTCGTCAGGTAAAAAATTTTTTATTTTAAAATTTTATTAAAATGGCTATAAGGAAGCATAGAAAGATCATTGTTCGCAAGACAAATAAGAAAGCCATTTTGTTTAAATGGTATGAAATTCCACTTCCCTTAACGCAAGGGAATAAAAGATACATTTCTATTTGGAATATCAAATTCAAGTATGAAACAGAGACTCGGGAAGTGAATTGCAAGGAATTTGGTATATCATGTCCTGATGAGTTCCAATCTCCAAGATCGGACAGCCGGGATTATGCTACTTTAATATCAGACTCGGACCATAACTCTTATCCTGGTGACAAAAAACGTACTGAACAATTTTTTGCAAGCGAATCTAATGGAGATTTGTCTATGCAATTTGGCCTTATAGGTAACTATAACGAGTCAAACAAATTTCTGCAGCAGTATCCATTCTTAGTGAGTGAGACAACAACGAAATTTCTTTTTTATTGGTGCATGTCACCAGATATAGAGGCCCATCAACGAGTGATTGAGAGGATGGCACATCAGATTGTGTGTCTCCAATACATACTGGATTGGAGTAAGGAGTCTGATGATCTGGACATCATTGACTGTATCGAAGATTTCTTTGCATTTATCAGTCGATGTACGGAAATCTTTCGAGATAAATTTCGTAGTAAGATTGATAAAATTGTGTTTGACATCAATTGGAAAAAACAAATGGGACAGGAACACGATTTACATCCAAAGGGACCGGAACCGTTTGAAATTCTCGACATGTTACCATTCGAATTGACTTTTGCAATTCTAATAAAGGATGCTCCATTGCTGCAGCAGGTTATACGAAAACTAGAACCTGAACAAGGAATAAAACATATGCGGGATTGTATTAGCGCTGGTTTATGGGTAGTAAGCTCTGAAACTCAATTGAAGTTATTTCCAGAACTTGAGGAAGGTTTACCAAAAAAACATAGGCGTGTGAAAGCCACGTCTGAATGTTTTCGAAGGGATGAAGATAATTGGGAAATGATTCGCGTTATGAAGAGTCCCACTTTATACAGTTATTATTTCGAGGGACCGGAAAGCTTTCAAGTGAAAAGTCATCTATACAGCACTTTAGATGTAGTATATGAGAATATTTTTGTTCCATATCATTTTTCAAGAAGTCTAAAACATTTTTCGAATTCGTTCTAGAACGACGTCGTGCAAATCCCATCGTAGATGATTCGTTTGCTCTTGAGTATAATGTTTGTGACTACTATGTGCCAGATTGAATCTAAATCGATCGATGTGTTACACGAGTAAGACATTCAAAATTACATTGATTAGTATACCTATATGTCCATAACTTTTTATCCTATGGAATTGGCAATATAAATGAAGGACCAATATTTCTGAATAAATTCTTACTAACTGTTTCTGTTTATACCAAAAGTACATATATATTATACTTTATTAAATTTATTTGTATTGATCAAACGTTTCTTTATTTTGATGAACCACGAAAGTAAGTATTACATTTAACGTTACCTTAAACGTTACGTCATGAACCGTAATAGGTAGACACTTGAAATTTTCACAGAGAGCGTATTTCGATTGATCAAATAATAAAAAATCCACCGGAAAAGTCGGAAAATCTTAATGAAAAAGTAATTAAAATTACAATAGCTTATGTTTCAAGCCATGATTTGTAACTTAATGCAGTTTGTTATTATTTATGTTAATTGCCTCTATTACTTTGTAGTAGAACCAAGCTAAAACACAAAACTATCTGCATAAATTTTTATTCGGCCAGATTTATTGCAAGCTGATTGAGATGATCCATTACTTTCTACACCGACAATCATGCGTAGTAGTTTGAACTGATATCTCTGGAGAATTGCCAGATGACTGGAGAGCATATAATGTTGATTAGCGTAAATAAAATGTGTGTGGATGTATGCGCTTTGATGCCTATATTCCACATTTTCGTTCATTGTTTTATAAGGACTAATCGATACTAAAGATGACCCAGACGACAACTGGGTCATTGTCATTAACCATTAGGACTGTTGCATTAGTGTACGTTTCTTCCGATACTTTCTCATCATTTGGTATCTCCGACTCTTATATGTATCTTTTGTATCGGACTCTTAAGCATCAAATCAGGCATAAAAGCTCACATTGATGAATGTAATATAATAAAATGCTACCAATCGGGCGTGGCTACTCAGCATTTTTAGGATTGAACCACTATAAAGATAATCCAATTGTTCAACGTATTAACACAATTATCATAGTTTATTAATTTCAAATAGAATTGTATATTTCTGTGATTTCTTATTAATCTTCGTTCTAAAATATCGCAAATTAGGGATGATGATATGTTGAAATCAAAGTTCTTCTATTAATTTTTTTGTTTAATTTAACTTGCCAAAAAGTAATAATTTAGTTTAAAACGTTTAAAGTAAATAAATTATGTAGAACAGTTCGGGGTTATGGAGCGATTAACGGTCAAGTAGTATATTAGATACAGTCCTGATTTGATTTTGTAACTCTGCATTCATTACTTTTGCTTCCTCTTCGAAGGTATAATGTATTTCTAGAAGATTTGGTAAATCATCTGCTTTCATGTTCAAAATGTTATCGAAAAATGGAGTCCACAGTGATTTGTTAAGATAACGAGGTAATTTTTGACCGATAAACCAGACGCCATTACGATTTTTCCGTACTTTCATATACTCGCCAAATAATAAGACATGAATAGTAGAGGCAATACAAAAGATGTCAGTCTCATATGACCATGGGCGTCCCTCTTTCATTTCGACGCATGTGAAAGCATCGGTTTCTATAACTTTACGGAACTTGGTGTTTTCCGGAAATAGCCCCATATCGATGGAGCATCCAAAGTCAATAAGACATAAGGAAGGTGTTTTGGCCTCAATGTTTGGTAGGCGCATCAATAGGATATTGTCAGGTTTTATATCGGCATGTATAATTTTGCTCATATGCAAATAATGCACGATCTTACAAAGTTGCGATGCGAAGTGAATCACCAACGATTCATGCATTACCCTGCCCGTTGCTTGACGGATCTTATTATTCACATCAAGGATCGTGCCAAATGGAGCAAATTCAGTTATCATAAGCGTACCATTTGGTGCTATTATTGTAGATGACAATTTGATCAAGCCGCCTGAAAGAGTTGGTTCCTTTACTCGTTGAAACACCTAATAGAGAAATTGAAATTTAGAAAATACAATTCAGTATTCAATAATAACGTTTTATCGCATACCTGGTCACACAAATACATTTCCCACAGATTTGCTGGCTTCTCACACTTCAATGTTACAACTACATCGGCTAGTAGATCTGTAGCTTTAAAAATTAAAGTAGATGTACCGCGACCAATCTGTTTGTCAATCGTAAATTGCCCGACTTCCTGTAAGTTTAATGAACGGATATTTTGGATTTTCGGCAGTAGCGTTTCTATGAATTTATATTTAATTTTACAAGTGTATTCGTTAGGATATTTCATTTTAGTGAGGAAAGCTTTGCAAAGTCTACTATCGAATGGATCAAAAAAATCCTGCGCCAAAAATTGCTCGATAGTTCTAGTTGCTTTGCTTATTTGACGTTCAACAGGGGATGGAGGTCTTAGCGGGCGAGTTCGTGCTGGTGCTGGTGCTGGTGCTGCTGCTCCTGCTGCTGATGTTGAACTATTGGTTTTAACAACTTCCGACGCAGTATTTAATGACAAATTTGTATTATTATTATTTCGCACAGCAGGTGCTGCTATCTTTCCAGACAGTGTGGCTATTGTATTGTCTAACATAGATATTGTTTCTTCTACTTCATCATCAGTTGGAAAAAATTTATTACTGTTATATGTGCTTGGAAATGAAATTGATGGCGATGAGCCATCGTTTTCATCACTTGACGTAGGTAGCTTATAAGGATGATATCTCCTCTGATTATTTTGACGATCAAAATGATTAGGCAATGTTTCACATTGTTCTATATCGTCAAGAGATTCTTCTGTGCTTTCACTCTGGTTATCAAAACCCATTGCTGCTTCTTCCTCGCTTTCAGAAACATCCTCCTCCTTCTCCACAGCTGCCTGCTGTTGTTGTTGTTGCTCATTTGGCTGCAGCGAATTTCCAACTTGACATTCCAACACCTCTTCTGGACTGTATTCGACGTTTTCATTCTTTGGATACTCTAAATTATTGGGATAGTCGCACACACGATTTGGACTAATTGGTTCCTCAATTTTCAATGATGGTTTCCCCTCCTCGTGATTATTATGCGCAAGTGAGGCAAAGTTATCTGGCATTTGAGTGCCTTCAGCTCCTTCGATCAAATAATTATTTATGAACTGTTCTTGATGATATTGGGGAGCATCTTCTAGATTCGACAACTGTTCCTGTTGCTCTACCTATTAAAAATGAAACTAATAAGGATTAAAGGAACTAAATGATATACTTACCACATTATTCACCATTGCCTGTTGGTATTGTTGATACTGTGGCTGTTGCTGTGGCTGTGGCTGTGGCTGTGGCTGTGGCTGTTGCTGTGGTTGTGGTTGTTGCTGAGCCTGGTACTGAATCAATGGCTGCACCTGAACCGGGTATTGATACAACGGTTGCGCGTTGTACTGAACCTCCTGTTGTTGTATGTTCCGGATTACATGGGTTTGCTGGTATTGTCCTATTGCTGGATTGAATTGTTGTACAAATAATTGTGGCTGTCCACCCATTTCTTGCTGTCCAGTTATTTCTGGCGACTGCTGCTGATATTGTCCAATTACTGGACTGAACTGTTGTACAATTATTTGTGGCTGTTGGTTCTGTCCAGCTATTTCTGGCTGTGGACCTATTTGTACCTGTCCACATATTTGGGACTCTCCAACTATTTGTGGCTGTCCACCAACCAGTTGTGGCTGTCCACCAACCAGTTGTGGCTGTCCAACTACTTGGGGCTGTCCAACCATTTGTGTCTGTCCACTCATTTGTGCCTGTCCGACTACTTGGGGCTGTATATAATGGACCTGTTGCAATGGTGCAATGGTGGTGGTTGATTGTTGTTGTAGCAGTGCATCCAATGAGCGTCTGTGAAGATATTTTTGATGCGCATCTTGCAACTCAGCTAATGGTTCGGCCTTTTCTTGGTACGCAAGGCTATAGACAGACTCACAATCCTTAAATAATTTCAAGTTTTCATAACAATTCGCCCAGTTTACATAAAATTCTGAAACAAGCCGTCCTGTTCCACGTTGAAAGAGCACTTGATAGTAGTTCAGAGGATCTGGTTGCATTTTAATATACTTAACCCATAGTCGCACCATACGCACATCACCATAAACATCTCTATTATGTTCATAGATTCCCAAGCATCGCTCAAGAGTTTCACGAAATTTATTTTCCAAATCATTTCGCGTATGTTTCTCGTACCAACATATATATTCATACCAATAGTGTAGTGGATCGGTACCAACATACTCCGCGATGGCATTTTCCCATGCCCGTTTACCCACGGCGAAGCAGCGAATTTGATCTGGATTAGTTTGGCCAGGGTACATGTAGTATGCTGCCATATTTGTAGTAACTGCGATTGCACCTTCCACTTAAATATATAAAATAAATAAATATTAAATATTATGAAGGAAAAACAGGCTTACCAATAAATAGGAATACCAAAAGTTTTACACTTGTTGTTCAGAGACTGACTTTCTGTGTCCACTAAAATGCTCGTGTCTATAATGCGTCCATACGTTTTGTTACAAATTTTTTTTTTTTTGCATGCACTTGACCAAACAGTGTGTTACTGTATTCCTATTAACACTTTATAAATTTGTTCTTGCACCGTTGATATGTATCAAAATTGTTTTGGTGCACGGAAAAAACTAATTTAATAAATTTTCTCAGATGTCTGCTCTGATTCTAAATATCAGTATACTATAATTCCAATACTAAAATTTGACACGACTTATAAAATTTTGATAAAAATGACTTGCTTTGTTTTGAAAAAATTAAAAAGCTTTTTCATTGAAGTATTTATGGTTGCAGGGTTGTCAAATAGAAATTATAATGGGGTTTTTCCAACAGAAAAACTAAATCAAAATGAATGAAAAAAAAAATCCATTGCATTACCCAATTATCAGCTCCTTCGTTAAACAGGAATTTATTTATTTATTTTCCGACAGTTAGTGCATCGTTGAACGAAACAAATGGTAATCTAAAGGGATTAATTAGGTCTGATGAATACCCAACATGGGGTAAGCTTTCCAAGCCTAGTGCTTCCAACGTTTCTTTTTTCCCTTTATGATTGTGAAAATTTATCAACTTTTTTTGCTCATTCACTATTTTAAAGACACATGTAAACAATTAAATTAAAAATGATATGATAATATTATGCAGCGTCGAAACTTCTAAATCGGACCAACAAGTAATTATCTCATAACGTCAAATAGCCATACTCAACTGTAAAAAAATGTTGCCACCTTCTATTTCTAACACCATTGTGGAAGACATTTTTGTAAGTACTTTCTGCACTCATACGGTTTGTTGAAAGAGCTGCCAGTGCTGCCAAGGTATCGCAATTGCTGCAAGTCTTCTTATTTCCTTTTGTTGCGCGTAAACAAAAAATAACCGATGTTGATTACAGTTAATTTCAAATTGGAAACGTTTTGTTAAAATTTGAATAAATTAGAATGTTATGACAAAATAATTCACAATGCCAGAAAGACTTGCATCGTCATTTAGTTAAAATGACGGAAACCAATGTGAAGAAGACACTGACGAAGAACCTTTCAACATTAGTCATTCTTTTTAAGAACAAAACTTACAGTTCAAGGCAAATCAGTAAGAATGGCGAAGGGAAAACATTCTTTACAACGATGTGAGAACTTTTAAAATTCCTGCTGCGATAAAAATATAAAAAATATCATTTCAATGGAAATTGTGTGTAACCAACATAAGTTGCCAAATACTGTGAAACTTAATTATGGTATTACTTTTTTTTTTAATCCACGATGAACAAGATTAGCTAAGTTACCAAATTAGGCATGTCAGACAATTGGACCTTCTCCTTCGACACTTGATCATCTGCCGCCATATCCAATCCTTAGTTCTATTGAGTACATGTGGGAACACCTTGAAAGGAAAATCAAGTATAAAATGATTTAAACCAACGAAGACCTAACAACGGTTTTAAATGAAGAATGAAGCAACATTTTTTTTTTTTAATGTGATAAAAAAAAACCTTTTTTAATCGATGCCAAAGAAAAAACATACAAATTATTAAAATTTAAGAATTTATTTTTTTAACTTAAATTTTGTTACTTTGGGTTCATTGTTCTCGTTTGGTTTTGCCACGCATTTTTTTCTAATTAAAATTAATTAATTGTTTGGTTGTGTATTGATTTTGTTTTCATTTTATATTAAATGCAATTCTTGTTAAAGAATTTAAAAAAAATCTGCATAGAAATAAATGTATGTATTGTGCATCGACAAAGGCATAAATTATAGTCTACTATATATCTAATATATATCTTTTATACTAGCAACCCGTACTGCTTCGCAGGATTGGAGGAAGAATTTCATTTTAATTATCTAATTTCCTTGTAAGCAACACAGATCCTTAGATTTACCTATTCTTTCATTTCGATAGGATTATTATTATCTTGAATTAGCTGTCTTGGCAAATGTTGTTTCGCTTTCAAAGAACGTTTGTGCATTTGTTAATAAAGTTGTCCATCCGAAATATAAATATATATAGTTTTTCTAATGGGAATAACTTTGGAGATTTTCCATGGGTTGGGAAAATAGCAAAGTCGTTAATACTCATTGATCAGCTTCGTGAGATATTTTATTCCACGGCGTCCCTCGCTTTTAGGAAAATATTTTCAATTTCATCAGAGTTCTGAGAGTTCTTTTCATTATGACGATATTATGGTACGCAGTACGAATAGCATGGTTGAAATCAGCTAGCAACTTATCAATATCATCTGAATTTTGAACAGTCAATTGGTCAATGTTGGGTAATAACAAGTTAACTTATCTTGGAAATTCTGCTCAATTCGCATTTTTTATATCATAACAGAATGAGTTAACAGTAATTGGACTGGTGTGCAGAGTGATTTGGACCGGAAAGTGATCTGAGCTTAAGTCGCTGATAAAATTAGCGTTCGATAGAAGTTGCGAACTATTTGTTAGAAAAATATCATAGATAGAACTTTGGTTCCTACTGGACACTGGGATGTAAGAATGCTCCGCTGGGTAGAATATGGTATTTTTATTTGAGGCTATTATCTCATGAAGTACATTACCCCAGGTATTTGCTCAACAACAGCCCCAACTTCGATGACGACAGTTGAAGTCGCCTCCTAGTACCCAATTTCCGCCGGTGCCGGTCAATTTACGGATATCAGTTTTTTTATTGATGTTTTAAATCTGGGCGAGAGCCACCTCCTGGGAAGTAGCAACAATAAACGGCTGTCTGGATACCGTTGAAGTTCGTAATGTTAATACCAATAGATTCGATAAGTTTAGTGTTGGGGAGTGGTAGCAAGCTGTGGCGGATATTCTTTTTTATAATGATCGCCACCCCTCCCCCTCTGTTGACAACTCAATCATTTCTAAAACAGTGATAGTTGTTGTGTTTTAATGAAGTTGAGCTGTTTAGCCAAGTCTCAGTAAGAAGGCAAATGTCTACTTTTTTTTGGACAAGAAATTTAAATAGTTTGTTTTTAAGGTTCCGGACCCAAAGGATACCAAAAGGTACATGTGTAGTTCTATCCGGGCATCAGCAACAAATACTAAAACTAAAATATTTTCAAAAACTTAAAGGGGTCCCCATACAAGAAACATTTTGGTTTTTATGGGAGGTATACAATGCAGTAAAAATTCAGGATCTTATTCGAAAAACTTTTTTGGTTTTTGGACTATTGAACTGAAATTTAGACACTGTAAGTTTCTGATATAGGCGCTATACATTTGTTAGAATCAGTCAAATCGGACCACTAGGGGGAGTACCACCCATACAAACCCCGCTTTGGTACGGAACTCTCCGTGTACGAGTCTGACTCGCACTTGTACCATTTTATTTTTGTTCCTGATGCCTCTGGCATTCCATGTTATTATAATTAGCTGGTCTGACATTATGTTAGAAATTTAAACGCTAAGGAAGTAATGACCTCAAACTGGTCAGCCTTGGATTTGCAGTTCCTTAAGTTATTTATTAACTCGAACGTAATATTCTTGATTACCTCTAGGCAAGAGAGGTCTTGGTTACCTTTTGAAAAGGTTGGTGGACTTACCCAAGTAGGGTTGGCCTGCACATAAGCATTATTATGTAGACTAGGGAATGCCTCTGTGTTGCTTCAATCAGGTGATCTGCCTGGATTCCTAGCTACAGTTTTAATGCGTTTGGATTGAAAATGACATCTCATATTAAGATAATTTCTTCCGCTTGGGCAATCTGGAAAGTTTGATTTGTGAGCTCTGTTGTAGTTGGCACATTTAACGTTCATATTAAACTACTTAAATTGACCTTGATGACTTAGATTATACTTGTACTATACTGACTGTGTGTGAAATGTTATCCAAAAATCTCGAAAACTGTTATAGACAAAGAGATACAAATAAATCCTTCTCTCTAATTGACATTCATGAGCAGGAAAGAAGAAGAAAACAAAAAATTAAAAAAAAACGAAAATCAAAGACAGAAATAAATAAATAAATAAAGTGAAAAAATTGGTTTCTTTATTTTGTTACTTTTGTATATATATTTTAGTATTTAATGTTCTTATTGTTTTTATTTTTCGTGCTGCTGAAAACTTTATTAAGAACTAAATCGTGCATTTAATTGAAATTTAATGTTAATGAAATCAAAATTTATGGCACAAATAAACGACAACCGACTTCTGCACGAAAGCAATAAGGCAGTTTTCATTCCTTTTCATTATTTTTCCTATATTTATTTATTTTGGTTTTTGCTACTATACTTAGTTGTTCGTGGCATAAGTCTCAAGTTTTGGTATCTTGACTTAAGTCGACATAACACGACACGAAATGACTCAACATACGACACTTGGCGAGGCTTCATCATTTTTTGGGTACATTACAAAAGTGAGACGCGAACTCAAACTCAATAAACTCAGACGCCCACACAAAACTGTCACACTTCAAAAAAAACTGGTGTAGATACTAGATTTTTGGGGACGGGGGCCTTGCCACTTCAGACGTGTGGCATGCAGTAGTACAAATAATAATAAAAATAAAACTATTGTAATAGAATCAAATTTTTGACGAAAAGGAAACGCGACTCAAATCGAATTAACAACGTTTAATTGATCATCAAACTGACAGTTGCAAGAATTTTAAGACAGCAGTCAAACAGACAGACAGACAGACCGATATATAAAAAGTAAGTTGGATAGATAGCATATTTGGACAAATAAAAGAACTATAACTTGTTTGAGTGATTCATGAATTGTAATTGTGTCTTAAATATTGTAAAATTTGACTTGAGCCAAATTCTATAATTCATGGAATATTAGATTTATGACAGATTTCTTAAATACCTTTCATAACGCATAGTGCTCAACTAGAGTTTGATTATGATTCGATTGATATGATTTTTGAAAATATAGGAATACGGCTGCAATATGTTATGTCTGAGTCATTTTTAAACCATAATTTTTTTTTAGTACAGTTTACCATACATTGATCAGTTTCCAATTCAACAGCTCAACAATTGAGAAATAATATAATATATAGTCATTTATTGTATTGTATTGTATTTCTGTAGTTAATTTAACTAATTTGTCTTTTTCGCTCGTGTTCATCCATTTTGCATCCATTTATATTCACTGCCACCCGTTTCGGTTTACTTTTTTATTTTTCTTTTTATTTTCCATCAACATTTTTTAGAATTAGCAGGAATGCCACGATTAGTGCAATGGATTTAAGCATATCCTTTTAGACACATAGATACACACGTTCATACATTTACAATCACACATGCGGATAGCCTACCGCTCGGTTTCCTGCTCCAGTAGGCTATCCGTACGAGGCAGGAAGTGTGTTGCAGTTCATGTTAGCATCTTCGGCCAACTAGGACGGAATCTGTGAACGTGTAACAGCTATCCAGCTCGAGCTACGTCGTCTAGAGGTGACTAGACAAAATATGCAGGCGTTGTAGAGAGTACTCGATGAGTGTTCGAAGAATATTGACGAGTAGCCACGGCCCACGTACGACAGCAGCTTAATAGGTGACCTATTTAATTAGGACTGATTGGTTTTCGAGCACCAATGCTCCAACCTTCCTCCCGACGTATTATTTAACGATCGTTCCGGGGGCATGGTGCGGTAGTTTTTAACGGGTTAAAGTCCCTCATTCGGTTGTAGAACGTTTGGCTTTCGATGCTTTTCTACCGATACAAAAAAAAAAAAAAGAAAGGCAATTAACACACACAGACAACCATCCAAAAAGAAAAATAATAATAAAAAGTAACAAGAAGAACCGTAAGATACGAGATATATAAATACAATAGATGAAGATAGGCACCATATCCATTCATTTGAATGGAAATTGTATTGTATTTAAGTATAAACCGTGAAATGAAGTGACCTAACGTTGTGCGTTACGATGCGACGTAACATGGTTGATCTGCATTTGTCAGATACCGTGAGGCTTTCACATTAATTGCTCTCATAGAATAAGTTCAATTAAATGGGATTCTCATGTTATCACATAATAATAATAAGTATAAAATAGCACATTAAATGCTATTTTATTCATTATAAGTAAGTATATATTACACATGTGCATGAGCACATTCGCATTGCCAACAAGGGTTGTAATTCAGGTACGTCGTCAACTCAAATTCAATGCGCGTTGTTCTTGTTTTGCGAAAGAAGAAGTGAATGCATGTTTTCGCTATTCAGTCTGGAATGAAATTGAATGAGTTTGTGCCTTCGCATTTGAAACATTCTAAATGAAACCTTGTCTACAACTAAAACGATGGGTAATTCAATTGTACACTACTACATACACAAGAGTTAAAGAGAGTGGACGCAAACAAAAAAACAAAACAAAGTCAATCGAAAAAACAAAGCATAGAAATAAAATAAATAAAAGAAACAATAATACGACATGTACATTTTTTTGCTCGTTGATAAGGGAATGCCTCTGCCGACGTTTCTCTTTGTCTTCATTCGAGGTTTTCGTTGTTATTTCGCTTCGTTCAGTGACGCGATCATTCATTTGTACAGGGATAAAATGTACATAAAATGATGCATTTTTATTCGCAATAGATGCAGATAGGAATGTGTGAATGGGAACAACATTCACATCACAGAAACGACAAACTAAGTACATTCGTTCACATCCACTTAAAATGGGTTCGGCAAAAAAAGCATTCTTTTTAAAGTGAATGATTCGAAAGGTGTTTTGAAGGCATTCTTGCACAAGTCTAGAATATATACAATACATCAATAAATTTAAATTAATAACAAAAAACAAGTATTTCTGTGGAAAAGTTTACCATATTCAAAGTAAATAGCACGAAAAACTTTTTGGATCGACTGGCTTCTTGGCTCAAGGGTTAGTGCGCTGGGCTGACAACACAAGAGTCGCGAGTTCGATTCCCGCACAGGGAAAGTCTTGTCCTGCACTTTTGAAATTTCGTCCTTTCCTTCTTAACTTACCCCTGAGCTGAGGGACTCTGTCGCTATTGCTCATATTAAATACTAGGTTATAATTTGAAATTGTAATGTTATTTCTAAGCAAAAAAAAAAAAATAATAATACATTTTGGATCTAAGCAAAGCATAAGATAGTACTAAAAACAATGTGTCAAATTTTCTATATTAATAAATAATGAACAAACAATGATAAAATAAATAATGATATTTCATCATTTATTTATTATATCACCAACTAAATATTAACATCTTTTACAAGAAGGGACTATATTCAACGATTATTATTATTTTAAAATTTTTTATTTAATTTCGTGTTTCTCTTGCCCTTCAGTTAGCTGATATTTCTAATCTTTCGTCTTTACCGAAATTTTTTTTATTTTCTAAATCTCTTTCTTCATTCAAAAACTTGTTTTGGTCACTTCATTCTAAACTGTTTTTACTCTGTAGGCTTTTATTTCTTTCACATTCACTCCAAATGACGTTGTTGAACTGCTTTTAATATAGTTGCCCACGAGAATGCAGTGCGAATAATCTAAATGAAAGTTTTTAAATCTTTTAATGTGCCTATGAATCGCATATCTTACCGAAACCAAAAGTGGTCGCTCCAATTTGAAAAAATATCCTGTTAGAAACAAATCCACTTGAGCTCTTTGTGGAGGCAATATTAGAAGTAGCTTTTGCAAGCGGATGGGCATTCGATACCATGGTAAGCGCTCGTATAGAGCAGTCGCAATTAGCTCACTCTATCATATTGAAAATGAAATAATAGTATTATTGAAATTTAATTATACTTTAAATTTACCTCATTCTTTAGCTTTTCGCTGCCAAAGCAATAAATCATAAGTTGTACGAAAATAGTTATTGTAAACATATTTAAAAATACAAAGACGTCCTTCAGATTCTCGCTCATCAGATACTGACACACAATGGAACTAAAGACAATTGATCGTTACTTCCCACAAAATGAATTCACAAAAAGACTTGGCGAAACGTGTTGCCAAATGCAATGTGGTCTTATGATAATGCAATGTTTCCTTCAAGGATTGCTCAAATCGATGCAATGATAACTTATTTCTATTCAATTCCCATGAAAAGAAATTGCTGTTGATATTGTCTAGGACTTCAGCGAGTTCTTCTAATTGTTGTATGACAATACGGAAATGACCGGAAATATTTGTCACATACCAAAGAAAGAGCGTGTCCACTCCTATGGTCGAAGTTGTTATCATAACTGAATGTGCAACAAGAAACAGATATTCGAGTGTATAGAATATAGGCTGAGTTTGGTGATATGGAGTCCTATGAAACAATGATTGATCGAATGAAAAGATAGTATTATAATTATCATCAACTTACATTGTTTTCAGCACTGTCACTAGCGTAAATTCACCACTCTTTAGGAACGATACCAGAGTTAAAGGAATTTGGCATCATCACGTATGAAGTAGCCGTACAAGTTGAAATGGCAGCATACGCAAAACAATTTAATTGAGCTCGACGATTCTCTCTTAACCAGATCGTGCGTGCTTTGGAGGATACTATTTCTAATTTATGTAAATTATATCAAATATCAGTATAAGTTGTTTGAATAGTTTGCAATATACGAAAACTCACTTCCATCCAATAAACCATTAACATCCGCATTTAATTGTATCAGCTCGCGTGCCTTGCAAAGAAAGATCAATGTCTTCAATATTGATATGCTTGACTGAAACCATGGCAATACTGTCCATGTCACCTCTGCAATTGTCTGCTCGGTCATAAACACGTAAACCAGGATACATGTCCATTGATAGGTGCTGCAAAAGAATAAGATGAGCAAGATCCATGGTCGATTTACTATAGATGTCTGAGGATGTGCCTCTAAGTCGATGCCCATTAGAGTAAACGCCATACGCTGCACATATAAATTTGATGAAAGCTTTGACCACGATATCATTATCAGTTTTCTGTTACACATATTTGATTAAATTGTTTAGTTTACTGTTTGATGACTGTTGGTGTTTTGAGGAATTTGTGTTGTTCTTTGCTTTATATACCAAAATACTCGTACAAAAGGTTCTCTGCCATGCAAATAATTTTAACAGCTGGTGTTGACAAGTTAATGATATTTCATCATTTATTGAATAAACATACACGAGTATTATATTGTTTCAAGCTTTACGTTGTGTTATACAATTGTTTACAACTCCTTGATTTCCTTTTTCTGTTAAGCACAAAATATCTGGCTTCTTTTTTGTTGACCCCTCTGGTCCTTTTTTCATGTGTATGTTATTTTTGTTCTTGTACATCTTCTACATTCTATATTTGTTTTGGGAACCTTTTCACTAGGCATCCACTTGACGTTGGTATCCCGAACAAAAAAAAGTCGCCCGCGAGAATGCATTGCGAATATTCTATGAAAGTAGTGATTGAAGTCTCTTAACGCTTCCATCTATTGAGACTGATAGAGAAAGGTATTCGCATAGACTCGTGCTTCTTGACAGGACATTGCAGATTAATGAAACATCTGTATATCATAAGGACCAGTCGTACTGTTCAGTGTAGACTTTGCAATGAAGAGGAGGAGACAAGAAAGCACTTGCGATGCACCTATAAGGGGCTAATCTGAAACACACTCCTTTATTTGGGTGGCCAGAAGAAGATTCTGGAAATTTTGATGAATACGAGGATCCCGGAGGAGTTGCGATTAGATGGTTTGTCGCGGCTGCAGTGTCGAGGTGTAGAAGCTTCTTCATCAGGCGCTGTAAATCTGAATCTGCCGCATCGGACCACTAGGAGGAGTATCTTCCATACAAACCCAATTTTTTTAAACTGAATTTTAATGGGTTGTTAAATCCCTTAAGTGGTTCTATTTGACTGATTCCAAAATGTATAGCACCTATTTCAGAGACTTAAAGTGTCTTGATTTTAGTTCAATAGCACAATAAACAAAAAAGTTTTTCTAATAAGAACCTGAATTTTATTGGGGATTTGTATGGAAGGTACTCCTCCAAGTGGTTCAATTTGCCTGATTCCAACGAATGTACTGCGTCTGGCGAAAATAAATTCATTCAAAATTTTAGGTCTCTGTAATTCACAGTAATGAATAGACATGTGAAACTGACTTATCGTTAATTAAAGGAAATTACATGAGTACATCAAAGCGGGAAAGAGCAACTCATTTCGATTTTTATGTTGTCTTCTCCGCCAATATCCGAAGTGGTTTTTTGGGTGTAAGAACGGCCATCAAATCTGAAAATACATTAAGATTTGAATATTTTAAAGCAACGTGCAATTTTGCGTACCCCGAATAGATATAGTAGCAAATACTGTCGAAGCAATCCATTCCGGTTAATACTAAATAGAGACGAGCGCCATCATTAGCCCTTGCCAATGTATTCACATTATGCCGACCACACCAAATTTTAACATTATTTGTATTGCCGTTAGATAATTCATTGGCAATAATTCCCTTTTTAAAGAATTACAGAATCACATAATTTGTACACAATAATCTCTATAGCCAAGGATTACTTACTCCAAATACAAATAACTGAATATGAAGAATAACATAAATGAGGAGTGTATCAACCCGCCATGAACGATTTTGTAGCAACGCTTACAGCCATAAGAATCATTGAATTGGTCAAGGCATTCCAGAATTGTGTACCAGGATCTGGTGACAGTTCATTGAATGGCGTATATAACCTAAAATGAGAATTGATATTTAAATTTTTGGTGTAAATCAGTATTCATGATTGCAGAACTCACATCTGTACTTGAATAGAAGCTCACAGCATTTTTGATTTCCACAACAACCAACTTACAAAGTGATACCGGCACGAAAAGGTTAATTTCATGCTTTAGTCCTTTTTCTTCTACTCGTTCATATGCAGCAGAATTGGTCTTAGGTTGACGATGCCCACACGTGCTGCATCAGCATAAGCACCACGCAGTCTTTGAGATCGTGATTTACGGATGGAAACATTTGGATCATCTAATATTGCCTGTTAGTTGTTATACACATTTTAAATGATTTTGATGCGCACATAAAAATGTTTTACAAACCGCATCTACGCTATCATTTCCACTTGTGCCACAGTTGCGCTGCTACCGTTTGTGGTGATAATACAAACGCTCTGCCTTGCCGCTCAAACTTTTGATTTCAACGTGTCAGTATGAGCGGTGTACGATCGTTTGCCTTCCCAGCAGCGTGAGATCACCACTAGTGATCCATAATTAACTAATCAAACTCCACTCTTCGACGACCTAAATTAAACGGCTATTTTTTGCGGGAACACTCTTCTTCTTATTATATGTACATTCACCAACACGTTTACAATAAATAAACATGCCAACTTTTACCAATGCTATTATTAAAACATTTCATTTAACTAATCACTTTTTACGTATTTGTAAAACAAATTTAAAATACTACGGGTTTATAATTACCATTTATTGTTAAGTTTAACATATCAATGTTTTTAGTTAAAGACAAATTTGAATCTTCGAAAATGTTAAAATATAAATGCGAGCCGGTTGGCATGTTCAACTTTTGTTTGTTTTGCTTTATGCAAAAGCGATTTGTGTATAGTGCAAATGTAAACTTAACACAACTGAAATTTTGTATTTTTTGAATGTAGTTTACCGAGGAAAACAATAATGTACTTTATTCATATAAAGATGAGTTTAACCAAATTGTCTCAACACAAAATTGACCGATTTCAAAACCGTCTTAAGCCATTTCTGGGACACTGTGAAATGCTAATGATTAGAAATGGGTTTGAATTTTGTTGATTTCCGTTTCTGGCACATGCCCGATTAATTTAAATTAAGCAGTCGAAATTTTATTAAAGACAAGTCTGGATTATTTATAAAAGTTATGTTACTTAACAGCATTAACAGTAGGAGTATTGCTTATCAGTTTGAGTTTGGTTTTGAGTTAAATTTAGCAGTTCGAATCTGTGTATGTTACTTAACAGTATAATATTAACAGTTGGAGTATGGTTTATCAGATTGAGTTTAGTTTTTGAGTTATGTTTAGCAGATCGAATCTGTGTATGTTACTTAATAGTATGATATTAACAGTTCGAGTGTTGTTTATCAGTTAGAGTTTCGTTTTTTGAGTTTAAATCGGTCTGATATGAACAGAATGTGAGCGGTTTATATATTAGTCTCAGTGTTCTTAAGCAGCCTCAGCATTATTGGGAACTTGATTGTTACTGAATAATAAGAGTGGTTTAAAGTAATGTGAGTGATATTGACAATAGGAGTACCATTGTTTGTTATAAAAAGTAGGAGTACTATTTATTAGATTGAGCGCTTCTAGCTGTATAAGTTTCACCCAGTTTCCGGAGAAGTTTAAATGTTTATTAGCAATTTCAATGTTACTCCAGAGTCTGATTGATATTAACAGAGGGGCAGTCTGAGTATTGTTTAAAAGCCTCTGTATTATTTGGCCACGATTAGTGCAATGGATTTAAGCATATCCTTTTAGACACATAGATACACACGTTCATACATTTACACTCACACATGCGGATAGCCTACTGCTCGGTTTCCTGCTCCAGTAGGCTATCCGTACGAGGCAGGAAGTGTGTTGCAGTTCATGTTAGCATCTTCGGCCAACTAGGACGGAATCTGTGAACGTGTAACAGCTATCCAGCTCGAGCTACGTCGTCTAGAGGAGACTAGACAAAATATGCAGGCGTTGTAGAGAGTACTCGATGAGTGTTCGAAGAATATTGACGAGTAGCCACGGCCCACGTACGACAGCAGCTTAATAGGTGACCTATTTAATTAGGACTGATTGGTTTTCGAGCACCAATGCTCCAACCTTCCTCCCGACGTATTATTTAACGATCGTTCCGGGGGCATGGTGCGGTAGTTTTTAACGGGTTAAAGTCCCTCATTCGGTTGTAGAACGTTTGGCTTTCGATGCTTTTCTACCGATACAAAAAAAAAAAAAAAGAAAGGCAATTAACACACACAGACAACCATCCAAAAAGAAAAATAATAATAAAAAGTAACAAGAAGAACCGTAAGATACGAGATATATAAATACAATAGATGAAGATAGGCACCATATCCATTCATTTGAATGGAAATTGTATTGTATTTAAGTATAAACCGTGAAATGAAGTGACCTAACGTTGTGCGTTACGATGCGACGTAACATGGTTGATCTGCATTTGTCAGATACCGTGAGGCTTTCACATTAATTGCTCTCATAGAATAAGTTCAATTAAATGGGATTCTCATGTTATCACATAATAATAATAAGTATAAAATAGCACATTAAATGCTATTTCATTCATTATAAGTAAGTATATATTACACATGTGCATGAGCACATTCGCATTGCCAACAAGGGTTGTAATTCAGGTACGTCGTCAACTCAAATTCAATGCGCGTTGTTCTTGTTTTGCGAAAGAAGAAGTGAATGCATGTTTTCACTATTCAGTCTGGAATGAAATTGAATGAGTTTGTGCCTTCGCATTTGAAACATTCTAAATGAAACCTTGTCTACAACTAAAACGATGGGTAATTCAATTGTACACTACTACATACACAAGAGTTAAAGAGAGTGGACGCAAACAAAAAAACAAAACAAAGTCAATCGAAAAAACAAAGCATAGAAATAAAATAAACAAAAGAAACAATAATACGACATGTACATTTTTTTGCTCGTTGATAAGGGAATGCCTCTGCCGACGTTTCTCTTTGTCTTCATTCGAGGTTTTCGTTGTTATTTCGCTTCGTTCAGTGACGCGATCATTCATTTGTACAGGGATAAAATGTACATAAAATGATGCATTTTTATTCACAATAGATGCAGATAGGAATGTGTGAATGGGAACAACATTCACATCACAGAAACGACAAACTAAGTACATTCGTTCACATCCACTTAAAATGGGTTCGGCAAAAAAAGCATTCTTTTTAAAGTGAATGATTCGAAAGGTGTTTTGAAGGCATTCTTGCACAAGTCTAGAATATATACAATATATCAATAAATTTAAATTAATAACAAAAAACAAGTATTTCTGTGGAAAAGTTTACCATATTCAAAGTAAATAGCACGAAAAACTTTTTGGATCGACTGGCTTCTTGGCACAAGGGTTAGTGCGCTGGGCTGACAACACAAGAGTCGCGGGATCGATTCTCGCACAAGGAAAGTCTTGTCCTGCACTTTTGAAATTTCGTCCTTTCCTTCTTAACTTACCCCTGAGCTGAGGGACTCTGTCGCTATTGCTCATATTAAATACTAGGTTATAATTTGAAATTGTAATGTTATTTCTAAGCAAAAAAAAAAAAATAATAATACATTTTGGATCTAAGCAAAGCATAAGATAGTACTAAAAACAATGTGTCAAATTTTCTATATTAATAAATAATGAACAAACAATGATAAAATAATGATATTTCATCATTTATTTATTATATCACCAACTAAATATTAACATCTTTTACAAGAAGGGACTATATTCAACGATTATTATTATTTTAAAATTTTTTATTTAATTTCGTGTTTCTCTTGCCCTTCAGTTAGCTGATATTTCTAATCTTTCGTCTTTACCGAAATTTTTTTTATTTTCTAAATCTCTTTCTTCATTCAAAAACTTGTTTTGGTCACTTCATTCTAAACTGTTTTTACTCTGTAGGCTTTTATTTCTTTCACCTTCACTCCAGATGACGTTGTTGAACTGCTTTTAATATAGTTGCCCACGAGAATGCAGTGCGAATAATCTAAATGAAAGTTTTTAAATCTTTTAATGTGCCTATGAATCGCATATCTTACCGAAACCAAAAGTGGTCGCTCCAATTTGAAAAAATATCCTGTTAGAAACAAATCCACTTGAGCTCTTTGTGGAGGCAATATTAGAAGTAGCTTTTGCAAGCGGATGGGCATTCGATACCATGGTAAGCGCTCGTATAGAGCAGTCGCAATTAGCTCACTCTATCATATTGAAAATGAAATAATAGTATTATTGAAATTTAATTATACTTTAAATTTACCTCATTCTTTAGCTTTTCGCTGCCAAAGCAATAAATCATAAGTTGTACGAAAATAGTTATTGTAAACATATTTAAAAATACAAAGACGTCCTTCAGATTCTCGCTCATCAGATACTGACACACAATGGAACTAAAGACAATTGATCGTTACTTCCCACAAAATGAATTCACGAAAAGACTTGGCGAAACGTGTTGCCAAATGCAATGTGGTCTTATGATAATGCAATGTTTCCTTCAAGGATTGCTCAAATCGATGCAATGATAACTTATTTCTATTCAATTCCCATGAAAAGAAATTGCTGTTGATATTGTCTAGGACTTCAGCGAGTTCTTCTAATTGTTGTATGACAATACGGAAATGACCGGAAATATTTGTCACATACCAAAGAAAGAGCGTGTCCACTCCTATGGTCGAAGTTGTTATCATAACTGAATGTGCAACAAGAAACAGATATTCGAGTGTATAGAATATAGGCTGAGTTTGGTCATATGGAGTCCTATGAAACAATGATTGATCGAATGAAAAGATAGTATTATAATTATCATTCACTTACATTGTTTTCAGCACTGTCACTAGCGTAAATTCACCACTCTTTAGGAACGATACCAGAGTTAAAGTAATTGGCATCATCACGTATGAAGTAGTCGTGCAAGTTGAAATGGCAGCATACGCAAAACAATTTAATTGAGCTCGACGATTCTCTCTTAACCAGATCGTGCGTGCTTTGGAGGATACTATTTCTAATTTATGTAAATTATATCAAATATCAGTATAAGTTGTTTGAATAGTTTGCAATATACGAAAACTCACTTCCATCCAATAAACCATTAACATCCGCATTTCATTGTATCAGCTCGCGTGCCTTGCAAAGAAAGATCAATGTCTTCAATATTGATATGCTTGACTGAAACCATGGCAATACTGTCCATGTCACCTCTGCAATTGTCTGCTCGGTCATAAACACGTAAACCAGGATACATGTCCATTGATAGGTGCTGCAAAAGAATAAGATGAGCAAGATCCATGGTCGATTTACTATAGATGTCTGAGGATGTGCCTCTAAGTCGATGCCCATTAGAGTAAACGCCATACGCTGCACATATAAATTTGATGAAAGCTTTGACCACGATATCATTATCAGTTTTCTGTTACACATATTTGATTAAATTGTTTAGTTTACTGTTTGATGACTGTTGGTGTTTTGAGGAATTTGTGTTGATCTTTGCTTTATATACCAAAATACTCGTACAAAAGGTTCTCTGCCATGCAAATAATTTTAACAGCTGGTGTTGACAAGTTAATGATATTTCATCATTTATTGAATAAACATACACGAGTATTATATTGTTTCAAGCTTTACGTTGTGTTATACAATTGTTTACAACTTCTTGATTTCCTTTTTCTGTTAAGCACAAAATATCTGGCTTCTTTTTTGTTGACCCCTCTGGTCCTTTTTTCATGTGTATGTTATTTTTGTTCTTGTACATCTTCTACATTCTATATTTGTTTTGGGAACCTTTTCACTAGGCATCCACTTGACGTTGGTATCCCGAACAAAAAAAAGTCGCCCGCGAGAATGCATTGCGAATATTCTATGAAAGTAGTGATTGAAGTCTCTTAACGCTTCCATCTATTGAGACTGATAGAGAAAGGTATTCGCATAGACTCGTGCTTCTTGACAGGACATTGCAGATTAATGAAACATCTGTATATCATAAGGACCAGTCGTACTGTTCAGTGTAGACTTTGCAATGAAGAGGAGGAGACAAGAAAGCACTTGCGATGCACCTATAAGGGGCTAATCTGAAACACACTCCTTTATTTGGGTGGCCAGAAGAAGATTCTGGAAATTTTGATGAATACGAGGATCCCGGAGGAGTTGCGATTAGATGGTTTGTCGCGGCTGCAGTGTCGAGGTGTAGAAGCTTCTTCATCAGGCGCTGTAAATCTGAATCTGCCGCATCGGACCACTAGGAGGAGTATCTTCCATACAAACCCAAATCCGAATAAATGTTCATATTAGAAAAACTTTTTTTAAACTGAATTTTAATGGGTTGTTAAATCCCTTAAGTGGTTCAATTTGACTGATTCCAAAATGTATAGCACCTATTTCAGAGACTTAAAGTGTCTTGATTTTAGTTCAATAGCACAATAAACAAAAAAGTTTTTCTAATAAGAACCTGAATTTTATTGGGGATTTGTATGGAAGGTACTCCTCCAAGTGGTTCAATTTGCCTGATTCCAACGAATGTACTGCGTCTGGCGAAAATAAATTCATTCAAAATTTTAGGTCTCTGTTATTCACAGTAATGAATAGACATGTGAAACTGACTTATCGTTAATTAAAGGAAATTACATGAGTACATCAAAGCGGGAAAGAGCAACTCATTTCGATTTTTATGTTGTCTTCTCCGCCAATATCCGAAGTGGTTTTTTGGGTGTAAGAACGGCCAACAAATCTGAAAATACATTAAGATTTGAATATTTTAAAGCAACGTGCAATTTTGCGTACCCCGAATAGATATAGTAGCAAATACTGTCGAAGCAATCCATTCCGGTTAATACTAAATAGAGACGAGCGCCATCATTAGCCCTTGCCTATGTATGCACATTATGCCGACCACACCAAATTTTAACATTATTTGTATTGCCGTTAGATAATTCATTGGCAATAATTCCCTTTTTAAAGAATTACAGAATCACATAATTTGTACACAATAATCTCTATTACTTACTCCAAACACAAATAACTGAATATGAAGAATAACATAAATGAGGAGTGTATCAACCCGCCATGAACGATTTTGTAGCAACGCTTACAGCCATAAGAATCATTGAATTGGCCAAGGCATTCCAGAATTGTGTACCAGGATCTGGTGACAGTTCATTGAATGGCGTATATAACCTAAAATGAGAATTGATATTTAAATTTTTGGTGTAAATCAGTATTCATGATTGCAGAACTCACATCTGTACTTGAATAGAAGCTCACAGCATTTTTGATTTCCACAACAACCAACTTACAAAGTGATACCGGCACGAAAAGGTTAATTTCATGCTTTAGTCCTTTTTCTTCTATTCGTTCATATGCAGCAGAATTGGTCTTAGGTTGACGATGCCCACACGTGCTGCATCAGCATAAGCACCACGCAGTCTTTGAGATCGTGATTTACGGATGGAAACATTTGGTTCATCTAATATTGCCTGTTAGTTGTTATACACATTTTAAATGATTTTGATGCGCACATAAAAATGTTATACAAACCGCATCTACGCTATCATTTCCACTTGTGCCACAGTTGCGCTGCTACCGTTTGTGGTGATAATACAAACGCTCTGCCTTGCCGCTCAAACTTTTGATTTCAACGTGTCAGTATGAGCGGTGTACGATCGTTTGCCTTCCCAGCAGCGTGAGGTCACCACTGGTTATTCGTAGTTACCTAATCAAACTCCACTCTTCGACGACCTAAATTAAACGGCTATTTTTTGCGGGAACACTCTTCTTCTTATTATATGTACATTCACCAACACGTTTACAATAAATAAACATGCCAACTTTTACCAATGCTATTATTAAAACATTTCATTTAACTAATCACTTTTTACGTATTTGTAAAACAAATTTAAAATACTACGGGTTTATAATTACCATTTATTGTTAATTTTAACATATCAATGTTTTTAGTTAAAGACAAATTTGAATCTTCGAAAATGTTAAAATATAAATGCGGGCCGGTTGGCATGTTCAACTTTTGTTTGTTTTGCTTTATGCAAAAGCCATTTGTGTACAGTGCAAATGTATACTTAACACAACTGAAATTTTGTATTTTTTGAATGTAGTTTACCGAGGAAAACAATAATGTACTTTATTCATATAAAGATGAGTTTAACCAAATTGTCTCAACACAAAATTGACCGATTTCAAAACCGTCTTAAGCCATTTCTGGGACACTGTGAAATGCTAATGATTAGAAATGGGTTTGAATTTTGTTGATTTCCGTTTCTGGCACATGCCCGATTAATTTAAATTAAGCAGTCGAAATTTTATTAAAGACAAGTCTGGATTATTTATAAAAGTTATGTTACTTAACAGCATTAACAGTAGGAGTATTGCTTATCAGTTTGAGTTTGGTTTTGAGTTAAATTTAGCAGTTCGAATCTGTGTATGTTACTTAACAGTATAATATTAACAGTTGGAGTATGGTTTATCAGATTGAGTTTAGTTTTTGAGTTATGTTTAGCAGTTCGAATCTCTGTATGTTACTTAACAGTATGATATGAACAGTTGGAGTATTATTTATCAGTTTCAGTTTCATTTTTGAGTTAAATTTAGTGTTTTGAATCGGTCTGATATGAACAGAATGTGAGCGGTTTATATATTAGTCTCAGTGTTCTTAAGCAGCCTCAGCATTATTGGGAACTTGATTGTTACTGAATAATAAGAGTGGTTTAAAGTAATGTGAGTGATATTGACAATAGGAGTACCATTGTTTGTTATAAAAAGTAGGAGTACTATTTATTAGATTGAGCGCTTCTAGCTGTATAAGTTTCACCCAGTTTCCGGAGAAGTTTAAATGTTTATTAGCAATTTCAATGTTACTCCAGAGTCTGATTGATATTAACAGAGGGGCAGTCTGA